>VFSX01000034.1:542500-625000 GCA_016618255.1 Chlamydomonas sp. UWO 241 | reverse complement strand
CGCGCCTGCCGGTCGTCACGCCCATCATCCAGGTGTGTGGCTGTGGGTGGTTGTGGGTGCGCTCGCTGAGCTGGCGATAAGGGGGTCGCTGCTGCCCGCGCGCCTGCCGGTCGTCACGCCCATCATCCAGGTGGGTGCTTGTGGGTGGTTGTGGGTGCGCTCGCTGAGCTGGCGATAAGGGGGTCGCTGCTGCCCGCGCGCCTGCCGGTCGTCACGCCCATCATCCAGGTGGGTGCTTGTGGGTGGTTGTGGGTGCGCTCGCTGAGCTGGCGATAAGGGGTCGCTGCTGCCCGCGCGCCTGCCGGTCGTCACGCCCATCATCCAGGTGGGTGGGTGTGGGTGGTCGGTTGTGGGTGGTTGTGAGTGCGCTTGCTGAGCTGGCACGTCGGGGGTTGCAGCTTCCAGCGCGCCTGCTGGTCGTGACTCAGGTAGCCACCGCGTACGCGCGCGTGTGGGCGTGCCCGTCTGTGCGTCTGCCTCTCTCCCTCTCTCCCTTTCTCTCTCTCCCCCCTGTCCTTCTCTCTCTCTCCCGCCCTCTCTCTCACACACACTTATGCCCCCCTTTCTTTCAAGAGAGAGAGTGAGCACTCTTACTCTGTCTTTCTCTCTTGCTCTCTCTCTGTCTCTCCCTCTTCCTCTCGCACACACTTACGCACCAACACCACCCCTTCTCTCACGCAACCCGCAGCGCTCGCTCGCTTATGACGTCTGCCGCGGCCCTCCTCTTTCACAAACAAAACACACACACAAGCACACACACAAGCACAAACACACACACACACACACACCGCAGCGCGCGCTCGCTTACGACGTCCGCCATGGCCCTCACTATCTCTCACGCGCGCGCACACACACACACACACACACACACTGCAGCACCGTGGCCCTCACTGTCTCACACACACTCACACACACACTCACACACACACACTGCAGCGCGCGCTCGCTTACGACGTCCGCCGCGGCCCCCACTCGATCGGCGCGCACGTGCGCGACGCGGCCGCGTACGTGTGCTGGGCGGTAGGTCATGCGTACTGGTTATGGGTGCTGGGTGGTAGGTGTGCTGGGAGGTAGGTCATGCATGTGTGCTGGGTGGTACGTGCGATGGGGCGGTAGGTCATGTGCGGGTGGGTTGGTGGGTGGGGGCTGCGGTACGTGTGACGGGGGGTAGGTCATGCATGTGTGCTGCATGGTACTTGTAATGGGGCGATAGGTCATGTGTGCGTGGGTGGGGGTGGGTGGGGGCTGCGGTACGTGTGCTGGGCGGTATGTTATGCGTACTGGTTATGGGTGCTGGGTGGTAAGTGTGCTGGGGCGGTAGGTCTGCGTGTGTGCTGGGTGTTACGTGTGCCGGGGCGGTAGGTCATGGGTGGGTGGGTTGGTGGGTGGGTGCCGCGGTACGTGTGCTGGGCGGTAGGTCATGCGTACTGGTCATGGGTGCTGGGTGGTACGTGTGATGGGGGTAAGGTCATGCATGTGTGCTGGGTGGGACGTGTGCTGGGGGGGTAGGTTCTGTGTGGGTGAGTGGGTGGGGGGGTGGGGACTGCGGTACGAGTGCTGGGCGGTAGGTCACGCGCACTGGTCATGGGTGCTGGGTGGTACGTGTACTGGGGGGTAGGTTATGCATGTGTGCTGGGTGGGATGTGTGCTGGGGCGGTAGGTCATGTGCGGGTGGGGGGGAGGGGTGCGGTACGTGTGCTGGGCGGTAGGTCATGCGTACTGGTCATGTCACATGACTCATGTGTGCTGGGTGGTACGTGTGCTGGGGCGGTAGGTCATGGGTGGGTGGGGGGGGGGGGCTGCGGTACGTGTTCTGGGTGTTAGGTCATGCATACTGGTCATGGGTGCTGGGTGGTGCGTGTGCTGGGGGGGTAGGTCATGCATGTGTGCTGGGTTGTACGTGTGCTGGGGCGGTAGGTCATGGGTGGGTGGGTGGGTGGGGGTGGGTGGGGGCTACGGTACGAGTGCTGGGCGGTAGGTCATGCGTACTGGTCATGGGTGCTGGGTGGTACATGTACTGGGAGGTAGGTCATGCATGTGTGCTGGGTGGTACGCGTGATGGGGCGGTAGGTCATGTGCGGGTGGGTGGGTGGGTGGACGGGTGGGTGGGACTACGGTACGTGTGCTGGGCGGTAGGTCGTGCGTACTGGTCATGGGTGCTGGGTGCTACGTGTGCTGGGGGGTAGGTCATGCGTGTTTGCTGGGTGATACGTGTGCTGGGGTGGTAGGTCATGTGTGGGGGGTGGGTGGGTGGGTGGGGGGCTGCGGTACGTGTGCTGGACGGTAGGTCACACGTACTGGCCATGTGTGCTGGGGGGTGCGTGTGCTGGGGGGTAGGTCATGCATGTGTGCTAGGTGGTGCTTCTGATGGGGCGGTAGGTCATGTGCGGGTGGGTGGGTGGGTGGGTGGGGGGTGGGTGGGGGCTGCGGTTCGCGTGCTGGGCGGTCGGTCATGCGTACCGGTCATGTGTGCTGGGGGGTACGTGTGCGGGGGGATAGGTCATGCATGTGTGCTGGGTGGTACTTCTGATGGGGCGGTAGGTCATGGGTGGGTGTGGGTGTGTGGGTGGGGCTGCGGTACGTGTGCTGGGTGGTAGGTCATGCGTACTGGTCATGGGTGCTGGGTGGTACGTGTGATGGGGCGGTAGGTCATGTGCATGTGCGTGGGCGGGGGCTGCGGTACGTGTGCTGCGCGGTAGGTCACGCGTACTGTGTACGTGCGCTGGTCATGTGTGCTGGGCGGTTCGACCATGCATGCCCCGGCTCTCTCTCTCTCGATGGTGCTGTCCAAACCAGACCCTGACCCTGTTCTGCTGATCGACGCTGCGCGGCCGCAAGCGTCGCGCGCACGCTCTCGTGCCAGCACCTTGCTGCTGCCGAGCACCCGCACCCATGCCCCCTGTTCCGCAGGTGTCGCGCGCGTACGAGCCGCACATCTTGTCGGGCCACGTCGACATGCTCGCCAACAGCCTGCTCGTGGTGGCGTGCTACGACAGGGAGGTCAACTGCCGTCGCGCGGCTGCGGCGGCGTTCCAGGTGTGCGTGTGCGTGTGTGTGTGTGTGTGTGTGTGTGTGCTGGGGGCGAGGGTTAGTGCTACGACAGGGAGCTTAACACACACACATACACACACCGGTCCCCTCCCCCCTTGCCCTTGCCGTGTGAAGGAGGCCGTCGGCCGTCTCGGGAACTTCCCGCACGGCATACACCACATGACACACACACACACACGCGCGCACAAGCTCTGGTAGGCTGGCGCACTGCGTGGCCTTGCGGACTCTCCTAGTAGAGCTCCCCTAGACGTGTATACTAGGCCTTAACTCACGCCCCGGGGTCCTCCGGGCGCGCTCGCTCTTTACACCCCGACACGGCTTTACACCTTGTAATAGCTAACGCGTACGTGTAAAACCTGTAAAACCAAGCACAAGCACATACGCACGCACATGCAGACGCACACACACACACACACACACACACACACACACACACACACCGGCCCTTGCCGTGTGAAGGGGGCTGTTGGCCGCCTCGGCAACTTCCTGCACGGCATGAACCACATGCCACACACACACACACACACACACAAGCACACACACGCACATGCAGATACGCACACACACACACACAAACACACCGGTGCCCCCCCCCTTGCCATTGCCGTGTGTAGGAGGCCGTCGGCCGCCTCGGCAACTTCCCGCACGGCATGGACATCATCGGCGTGGCCGACTACTTTGCGGTCGGCAGCATCGCGGGCGCGTATTCAAAGGTGGGCGGTGGTCGATTTTACAGTCCGTCGCGCGTCTTTGATGGCGCATTACAGTCACAGTTACATCGGCTTTCCAGCGAATACTACCTCTAGTCCTAGTACCACCGCCAAGAACCAAGTCCAGTTCTGGCCCTAACAATTACTTGTGAGGGGCTGTAGCCACCAGCCGGCTGCCTGCCAACGTTAAGTCCCAGAGCAAAACGGAGAGCTATTGTGCGACGCCTCAAAAATAGGTCCTAACTGCATCCAGGGGATAGGGGGTCAAGAGGCGCTTGTCAATCTACTTGACCGCCAAGGTGGAGGGGCCGGCGCCCGAGGGGCATTAGACCCTAGGAAAGAGGCCGGCAGCTGTCAACATTTTACCCCTAGCATGCTATCTGCCATCATGATTGCTGGGTGGGCAAGCTCAAGTGCACAGTCTGTGTGTCAGGGTGCGGGCCTGTGTGCAGTGATGTATTTGCTCTCTTCTGTCTTTTCTCTTTTTCTCTCTCTTCTCTCTTTATCTCTTTCTTGTCTCTCTCTTTTTATGTAAAAAAGGAATTCAGTGGTGTCGCGACATGCATGACACATGATGATCGCTAGCTGTACACGCACACACAACACACTCCCACTGACACACACGCACACCCACTCACACCCACACAAACACGCGCATGCAGGCCGCGCCGTTTGTCAACTCGCTCCCAGAGTACCGGCACCGCTCACACACACACACACACACTCAAACACACACACACGCACACACACACTCTCACACACACACACACACACACACACACACGCTCACACACATGCATGCTCACACACCCAGGTCGCGCCATTTGTGAACTCGTTCCCGGAGTACCGGCTCGCGCTGGCTGAGCACCTGCTGTCGACCAAGCTGTCGGTGGGTGAATTCAAATTCGATACAAAATGAATTCAAAATATGCAGTAAGCAGGGCAGAGCAGAATACCGCTGGCTAAGAGCACCTGCTGTCGACCAAGCTGTCGGTGGGTGAAATCAAATTCAATGCAAGCTCAATTCAAAGTACTCAGTAAGCTGGGCCGAGCAGTGTACCGGCTCGCGCTGGCAAGGAGCACGCGCTGTTGACCAAGCTGTCGGTGGGTGAATTAAAGCTGCGATTGTTTGAATTCGTTGGCAGGTGCCCCCTCGGACATGACATTTCATGCATCGTGCGCTTTGCAGCACTGGGAGAAGTCGCTGCGTGAGCTGTCAGCAAAGGGCCTCACGGCGCTCGTCCCGCACTCCTCTGGCGCTTGTATGCGCCCCACACTCGATCCGTGTATGCCCTTTACCTCCTCTGACGCATGTCTGTGCCCCCCATCAATCGATCGCAGCACTGGGAGAAGTCGCTGCGCGAGTTCTCAGCAAAGGGCCTCGCGGCGCTCGTCCCTCACTCCTCTGGCGCTTGTATGCGCCCCACACTCGATCCGTGTATGCCCTTTACCTCCTCTGACGCATGTCTGTGCCCCCCATCAATCGATCGCAGCACTGGGAGAAGTCGCTGCGCGAGTTCTCAGCAAAGGGCCTCGCGGCGCTCGTCCCTCACTCCTCTGGCGCTTGTATGCGCCCCACACTCAATCCGTGTATGCCCCCCCCCCTCCCTGACGCATGCTTGTTCCCCCCCATTTATCTATCGCAGCACTGGCAGACTGCGCGAGCTGTCAGCAAAGAGCCTTGCGGCGCTCGTCCCGCACTCCTCTGGCGCGTGCATGCGCCCCACGCTCGATCCCCCCCCCCCCCCCATCAACCGATCGCAGCACTGGGAGAAGTCGCTGCGTGAGCTGTCCGCAAAGGGCCTCGCGGCGCTCGTGCCGCACTCTTCCGAGTTCCTCGCGACAGTGGGCGTCGGGCTGCTGATCCCACGGGGCACCGACGCTGTGCTGGAGGTGCGTCGGTCGAGCCTGTAACCCCGGGCCCTTGCACCTGCCTTCACCCTGAATCTTGCCGAAACCCTAAAAACCCAAACCCCAACTTCCTTGCAACGGTGGGCGTCGGGCTGCTGATCCCACGGGGCACCGACCCAGTGCTGGAGGTGCGCCTGATGTCCTTAGGAGGACAGGGGGGCAAATTAGCACAGGGGCAAATTAGCACAGGGGCAAATTAGCACACTCTGCCATTGAAGAGCTGCTCCCTGCTGCTTGGCTGTGCGCCTGGCGCCCCCCTTTTGGACTCAAGTTGGTCAAATGTGGTGGGACCCATGGCCCTGGGGGCAGGTCGGTCAGCCCATCCACCCCTACTGGGATGGGACTATATATATACATGTCGCCGATGCATGGGCCGAGGCCCTCCGCCCAGCCTGCGCTCCAGGCCGGCGAGCGCCGCTGTTATTCCTGATGCCTGTACTTGAATCCAACCTTCCTCTCTCTCTCTCCCTCTCTCTCTCTCCTTGTCTCTCTTTTTCTCTCCTTCTCTCTCTCTCTCCTTCTAACGCTCTCTCTCTCTCTCTCCTTCACTCTCTCCTCTCTCCCTCCTTCTCTCTCCTTCTCTCTCTCTCCTTTCTCTCCTTCTCTATCTCCTCCCTCTTGTGCGCACAACCCTGGGGATACATTCACACACACACACACACACACACACATAGGGCACGGCAGTATACCGTATACGTGGGCCTGTATACCGTATAATACCGTATAATGTATTACGTAGACAAGGGTATACGTGTATACCCTTGATTCCTTGATCCAATTGAGACGAGAACGGTGGATTCGGATGCCTCACATGATGGGCATCACAAATCCACTCTAACAAGCATACTTTGCTATGTTTGGTTTAGAGGAAATACAAAACTAGGTTTTTCTCACTGCATGGCAGCCGGAGCGTCCCTGCGTTCCATGCAACCACCATATTCTTCCCTCCAGCCTATGCTGCATCCAAGCGCTGTTCTTGATAGCCCTTGTCATTAGCTGTCCAGTGCAATTCGAATCATCGAAATCCATGCGGTTTCAAGGGAGTTGGAGCATTTACGCCTTTTACTTGTCTTCCAAAAAATTGGTGTATACGGTACACATCCCGCCGTATACGGTATTTATACCGTCACGGTATACATACGGTATATTCCGTACACGTATACCGTGCCGCGCCCTACACACACACACACACACACACACATGCACACAGACAGACACACAAAGCCGTACAACTAAATGCGCGCAGGTCTGCCACGGCGCGCTCGTCGGCCTCTCCGCCCTGCTGCCTGTGCTCCAGGCGGCGGGCCACACACCTGGCACTCACATCACTTGCACACGTGCTGATGGTGACAGCCACGCTCTCTCTCTCTCTCTCTTCTCTCTCCCCCTCTCTTCCTTTTCTCTCTCTCTCTCCTCTCTCTCTGTTCTCTCTCTTCTTCCTCTCTCTTCTCTCTCTTTCTTCTCTCTCTCTTCTCTCTCTTACTCTCTCTCTCTGACTCTCTCTCTCTCTTACTCTCTCCCTCTCTCGTGCGCGCAGGTCCGCCACGGCGCGCATGTCACCCGATCCGCCCTGCTGCCTGAACCCTGAACCCCTGAATCCCTGCACTCCTGAACCCTGAACCCCTGAACCCTGAACCGTGAATCCCTGAATCCCTGAACCCTGAACCCTGAATCCCTGAACCCTGCTGCCTGAACCCTGAACCCCTGAATCCTGAACTCCTGAAACCCTGAACTCCTGAAACCCGATCATGCAGGTCCGCCATGGCGCGCATGTCACCCGATCCGCCCTGCTGCCTGAACCCTGAACTCCTGAATCCCTGAACTCCTGAAACCCGATCATGCAGGTCCGCCACGGCGCGCTCGTCGGCCTCTCCGCCCTGCTGCCTGCGCTACAGGCGGCGGGCGTCGCGCTGAGCGCCGAACACGCTGCCGGCGTCGCTGCGCTGATCCCTGCGATCGATAAGGCGCGGCTGTACAGGGGCAAGGGAGGGGAGGTGAGTCAGCGTTCGGCATTGGGAGGGTACAGGGGCGGGGGGCAAGGCATGGGTTGTAAGTGGTAGGAGATGCACAGCTCTGTGTGTGCATGTATGTGTGTGCGTGTGTGCGCGCGCGCATGTGTGTGTGTGTGTGCGTGCGTGCGTGTGTGTGCGTGTGTGTGTGTGCGTGTGTGTGCGTTGCATGCATAATGATTGCCTGAGGAGGCGACGCGGCGCACATGCTTGCTCGCTGCCGGCGGCGCGCGCGTGCGCAGTCATTTGCCAGGGCACGCACATACACACACACGCACACACACACACACATAGGTATCAATACTCACACACACACACACACAGACGTACACGCACACACAAACACGCACACGCTTGCTTGCTGCTGCCGACGCGTGCGCAGGGCAGGCCGCCGAGGCTTTTACACACACACACACATGCACGCACCGCCACACACCGCCACACACACACGCACATGGACACGCACACACGCACACACACAAGCACACGCACACGCACACACACACACACACACATGTGTCCACTGCCGCGCGTGCGCCAGGTGATGCGCCAGGGCGTGTCTGCGCTGATCGCAGCGATGGGCGAGACACCACCGCTTCACACACACACATATACACACGCGGACACACACACACGCACATGCACACACACATGCTCACACATCTGTCCACTGCGGCGCGTGCACCAGGTGATGCGCCAGGGCGTGTCTGCGCTGATCGCAGCGATGGGCGAGACGAACCTGCCGCTGACCAAGCCGCAGCACGCAAAGGTGCGTTTCATAGGGTTTAGGGGTTAGGGTTTTAGGGTTAAGGGTTTATGGTGGTTTTAGGATTGGGCTTGGAGCTCTAGGGTTTCTTCCGATGCGTCTGAGCCTGCCGCTGGCCAGGCCGCAGCACGAAAAGGTGCGTGGTTTTAGGATTTGGGGTTTAAGGTGAGGGCTTTAAATCGGGGGTGGGGGGGGGGGTCTAAACCTGAAACCCGAAAGGGTTTCAATTTCAGGTATTTTTCCACTGCGTCTGAGCCTGCCGCTGGCCAAGCCGCAGCGCACCAAGGTGGACGTGCATGGCTGTGGGGGGGGGGGGGGGGGGGCACGCACCCGTGATGCGTACACACGCACGACGAAGTGTGCGCGCCGCGGCACAGTAGGGGGCCAACAGGGGGCCAACAGTGCAGGGTCACCGACAGTGCGCACAGTGCGGGACCACTGACGGCACCACTTACACCTGCTCTGATCACCGCTCGCACCTCCCAGGACCTCACAGCCCTCAGCTGCACATACAGCACACACACACGCACACGCACAAGCAGCCCTCAGATGTGCATCCAGCAGACACGCGCGCACGCAGACACACACACGCACACACACGCACACACAGACGCGCACACACACACACACGCAGGTCCTCGAGGCCCTCGACGAGAAGCTGCGCAGCTGTGCATCCAGCACACACACACACACACACGTAGCCCTCGCTGTGCATCCATAAGAGAGATCATCCATAAGGCACACACACACACACGCGCAGGTGCTCGAGGCCCTCGACGAGAACCTGCGCAGCCCGCAGCTCTACATCCAGCACACACACACACACACACACACATACGCACACACACACACACGCACATGCGCACACGCCCACCCGCAGGTGCTCGAGGCCCTCGACGAAAACCTGCGCAGCCCGCAGCTCTACATCCAGCAGGCGGCCGTCGCGGCGCTGGGACACTACTGCCGCGCGTACTGCACCCCTGGCGGCGGCGGCGGCGGCGAACGCTACGACGCGTTTGTGTCCAAGACACTCCCTGGGCTCACCGGACGGCTGCACGACGCCAACGTGGCGGTGCGGCGCGGGCACGCGCTCGCGCTGGGCGCGCTGCCGCTCGCGATCGTGGGGCCAGCAGGTGCGATGCGCAGGGAGAGCACACACGCACGCATGTACACGTGCACGCATGCACACGCGCATGCATGCAAACGCGCACGCACACTCACCCAGACGTATCCCGAAGCAGCTGCGCGACCCGGCATGGTGCCCCTTTCCCTCTGCTCTTCCATCCGCTCTCCTCCTCACACCCACCCACGCACGCACGCACACACACACGTGCACACACACACACACGCACACACACACACACAGGCGAGGGTGTCCTTGTCGCGCTGCTCAGCGGCACGGTGACCCTCTCCTCCCTCTCTCCACCGCTCTCCTCCTCGATCCCACCACATGCACATTAACCCTAAGCCCTTGACCCTAAACCCTAAACGCATGCACAGGCGAGAATGACCTGGCCGCGCTGCTCAGCGGCATGGTGCCAGAAGACAATGCAGACGACAGGGACGCCCTCCTCACACACAAACGCACACGCACAGGCGAGCAGGTCCTGGCCGCGCTATCTCTCTCTCCTCCACTCTCCTCCTCACACTCTCACACGCACACGCACGCACACGCACACGAACAGGCTAGGCTGTCCTGGCCGCGCTGCTCAGCGGCATGGTGCCAGGGGAAAATGCAGACGACAGGGACGTCCTCGCTCACACACACACAAACGCACACGCACAGGCGAGCAGGTCCTGGCCGCTCCCTCTCTCTCTCTCCTCCGCTCTCTTCCTCACAAGCACGCACACACTCACACACACACACACTCACACACACACACACACATACACACACACACGCTCACACCGGCGGGGATGTCCTGGCCGCGCTGCTCAGCGGCATGGTGTCAGAGGACAATGCAGACGAGAGGGACGCCCTCCTCACATACACACACACACACACACGCACACGCACGCACACACACACACACACGCACAGGCGAGGCTGTCCTGGCCGCGCTGCTCAGCGGCATGGTGCCAGAGGACAACGCAGACGACAGGGACGTCGAGGCGCGCGTCAACTGCACGGTCGCGCTGGGGCAGGTGTGCGTGCGGCCACTGCTGCTGCTGCTGCTGCGTGTGGCCACTGCTCCTGCTGCTGCTGCTGCCACTGCTGCCACTGTTGCGTGTGACCACTGCTTCTGCGTGTGTGGCCGCTGCTGTGCGTCAACTGCATGGTCGCGCTGGGGCAGGTGCGCGTGCGGCCACTGCTGCTGCTGCTGCTGCTGTTGTGTGTGGCCATCGCTGCTGCTGCTGAGTGTGGCCACTGCTGCCACTGCTGCTGCGTGTTGCCACTGCCTCTGCGTGTGTTGCCGCTGCTGCCACTGCTGCCACTGCTGCGTGTGACTGCTGCTTCTGCGTGTGTGACCGCTGCTGTGCGTGAACTGCGCGGTCGCGCTGGGGCAGGTGCGCGTGCGGCCACTGCTGCTGCTGCTGCTGCGTGTGACCGCTGCTGCTGCGTGTGTGACCGCTGCTGTGCGTCAACTGCGCGGTCGCGCTGGGGCAGGTGTGCGCAGTGATTATTTTTCGGCTGTGCACAGCCGGACACGGCCGCTATGTCCGTCAAATGGCTGCGAAGACAGAATTCAAACCCCTGAAAAGGATCACTGTGTGCGCGTGCGGGCACTGCTGCTGCTGCTGCTGCTGCTGCGTGTGACCACTGCTGCGCAGTGATCCCCCTGCAAGCCGTATACCGCTCGGAGCCGGATTTCCCATTTCCCAGAAAACCACCCCATACTTCGTGGGAGAGGGCGTGGAGGGGTGCGTTGGAAAGCTCTCGCCGAGAGCAGCACTGCGGCACGCGTTGCGTGGACACCCACTATGTATTGCGCCTGGTATGAGCGGTCAATTTTGCTCGAGCCGGGGAAAAAATAATTATTAAAATCCTTCCCAGGGACCACTGCTGCTGCGTGGTGACCACTGCTCCACGTGAACTGCACGGTTGCGCTGGGGCAGGTGTGCATGCGCGGCTGTGTGTGGCGATTTTACAGTCCGTCGGGCGCCTTTGATGGCGTGTAAGGCGCTTTAAACGAGACGTGTGTGTGACCGCGCACGCGACCAAGCACGATCACACACACATAGCAGGGTGTGACACACACACACACACATAAGCACACACAAGCACGCACAAGCACGCACAAGCACACACACGCACGCACAAGCACGCAGCACGCCAGCACAAACGCACACCTGCACACACGCACAAGCACACAAGGCAGAGACGCCGCGCTGCAGCCGGCGCGGCAGCGCGCCTTGCACTTACGGCGCGCCATGCCGCGCCGTCTGCCGTATGTCCCTGCTCTTTCCAGGTCTGTGCGATGCTCACAGGTCGACGCTCGATGCGCCTTGCACAAACGGTGCGCCATGCCATGCCGTCTGCCGTCTGTTCCTGTTCTTGCCAGGTCTGCGCGACGCTCATGGACGGCTACGCCCTGGCTCCCGGTGACGACGCCCTCACATGTGACAGATACGCCGTGCTGCAGACGGCGCGCGGCGCTGGATGCGCCTTGCACTAACGGCGCGCCATGCCGTGCCGTCTGCCGTCTGTCCCTGCTCTTGCCTGGTCTGCGCGACGCCCACAGGTCACCGGCGACAACGCCGCCATGAGGATGGCGCGTGGCGCCGCGCTCGATGTACCGTGCACTAACGACGTGCCATGCCGCCTGTTGCCCGCCCCTGCTCTTGCCAGGTCTGCGCGACGCTCATGGACGGCGACGCCCTGGCTCCCGGTGACGACGCCGCGCTCAAGATGCCACGAGGCGCGGCGCTCGACGCGCTGCACGGCCGCGTGCTGCCGTCTCTTCAGTCTGCACTACAGGTGCGTGCTGGCTCCCACCTCACGCACGCGCACGCATGCACGCGGCGCACGCACGCGCACACCGGGTGGGCTTCATGCTCAGCCCCGTGGTAGGGGCTGCACGACCGAAAACCGACCAACAACCAAGCAACAAACAAGCGATTGACGCCCAATCAACAACTATGTTGGTCAACAACCAAACAAGAACCAAACAAACCAACGTGCCTCAGGACTACACAACCGACAGCCGGGGAGACGTGGGGTCGCTCGTGCGCGCGGCAGCGATGCAGGTGGGTGGCGCCCGGGCTGCGCCAACTGCTATCTTGGTTAGCGAAAGAAGCAGCTTAGCTGCTTTTTTGGAGCTCCAAAACAAGAGACCTAGGTCTCTTGTTTAGCTAAAGAATAACAATAAACCAACAGACTTTGTCTCTTGGTCAGCTGAAGAAGCAGCCTAGCTTCTTCTTCTGGCTAGCGTATTCTTTTGGACTACGCTCAACACAAGAGACCGAGGTCTCTTGCTTGGGGTGTCTGGTCACGTCGAGCTGGGCTCTGACTCATGCGTCGACTGGTGGTGCCTGTGTCGCGCTGACTGTGAGGGTGCCTGTGTCGCGCTGACTGTGAGGGTGCCTGTGTCGCGCTGACTGTGCCTGCCTGTGTCGCGCTGAGTGTGTCTGCCTGTATTGCGCCGAATGAGGGTGTCTGTGTCGCACTGACTAAGGGTGCGTGTGTCGCGCTGACTGTGCCTGCCTGTGTCGCGCTGACTGTGCCTGCCTGCCTGTGTTGCGCTGAGGGTGCCTGTGCGTGTCGCGCTGACTGAGGGTGCCTGTGCGTGTCGCCCGCCTGACTGGGGGGTGCACGCACGCACGCACACACCAACAGAGTGAGAGACTTCCGTTACCTTAACAGGGATTACGGCTCTTGTCTGTGTGACAGCACTCCTCGACAATCGTTTCATGAGTCAGAAACCTTTGGATCTTACGTGCATACACAAACACACACGCAAACAAGCACACGCAAACACACACACACACACACACACACACACACGCAAACACGCACATGCACACACGCAAACACGAACACACGCACGCGCGCGCGCATCGCAGGCGGTGGAGGACTGCGTGCTGCTGGCCGCGCGCCTCACTGACACCGCCGGCCCCGACGCCGACGCGCGCCTGTCGTCCTCCGTGTCGGCCGCCGCCGCGTCGCTGCTGAAGCAGGCCGTCGAGCGCATCACGCGCGTGCGCGAGGCCGCGCTGCGCCACCTGTCTGCGCTCGTGGCCGCCGCGCCGTGCGCGCGCCACGTGCCCGCGTGCCGCGCGCTGTTGCTCGCGCTGCCCTCAACCGACGAGGCGGCGTCCGCGTCCGCGTCTGATGCAGGCGCGGGCGGGGCGGGGGCAGCCAACGTGTCGTCCGGGATCAGGATCTGGTCGGTGGGCCGGCCGTCGGGGCTCGACTCGGTCGGCACCCTGACGCAGCTGCTTCCGGTGCCGCAGGTGGGTCAGGCCTCCCAGTCTGGGAGGGGTGCTGCTGCTGGCGCCGCGTGTGCCTAACAGTAACAGTCACATCGGCTTCCCAGCGAAGACGGCCCTCTCGTCCGTGTACCACCGCCCAGTCCCCAGTCCAGCTCTGACCCTGACATTGACTTGTGTGAGGGGCGGTAGCCACCAGCCGGCCGCCTGATGCGTGTGCCTACCCTCCCGTGGTGCCGCCGCCCGCCGCCCGCGTCTTCTGTGTGCACCCCCACTGCGTGTGCACCCCCACTGCGCCTGCACCTCTCACCCACGCGCCACCCCACCCCGCACGCGCACCCACGCCCACCTCTGCTCCCGCCCCTGCCTCTGCTACTCCCCGCAGTACACCACGGCGCTCCTTGAAGGCCTAGTCGCGTCGATCGGGGGCGTCGACGCGGCGCTCGCCAAGGCCGCGGGCGCCGCGCTCGCGTCCCTTGTAGACGCGTGCAGCGCCGCACCTGAGGAGGGGGCAGAGACCTCTGCGGAGGGCGCGACAGCGGGCGACCGCGCGTCGGCCGCGCGCGCGCTGTGTGCGCGGTCTGTGCTCCCGCGCCTCGCGCGCGCGCTGCTCGACGTGTGGGCGCGCCACGCCAAGTCGCCGCGCCTCGCGGGCCCGCTGCTGCGCACCGCGTGCCTACTCGCGTCGCGCACCGACCTGCTGGCCGTGTCGGTCGAGCCGCAGCCGCCGCCCACGACCACCACCGACGACGCGGCCGGCAGCGGCAGCGGCGACGCGGGCAGCGTCCCCGACCCTGTTCCGCTCTCTCAGCTGCTCGTGTCGCTCGCGCGCGCAGAGACGCGCCGCTGCGGCGACGTCGCGCGCCTGACCGACGCCGGGTCCGTGCTGTGCGCGCTCGTGCCGCACGCCAACCCGTGCCACGCGAGCGCGGTGCAGGGCCTGCTCGTGCTGCTCATCTCGCGCTACCCGCTGGTGAGGCGGTGGTTGGGCACGGCTTGTGCCGCGCGCGCGTGTGCCGCGCCATCATTCCGCTGCCCACACACTCACCGCGAGTGCCCTGGCGACTGCCATGCTTTCTGTCGATGCGTTACCTACGTCTGGGGGCTTGATGATTGCGGACACCAAACGGGCTGTTCGACCCCCGCATGGGCCTCATCGTGCACGGCCATGCCATCTGTGTGCACCCACTGCGTGCGCTTGCGTCCCTAAACTCTCACAAGTCGCAGCCACCCACCCGCCTCCTCCCCTCATCCCCCACCCCGCCACCACTCTGCGCAGGTGCGCCGCCACGTCGCAGAGCAGCTTTACGTCACCCTGCTGTCTATGGATCCGGAGCAGCTGCAGAGCATGCCATCCGAAGACGGTGCACCCACAGCCGCACCATGCAGCGACAGCGACGCCGAGGCGGCGCAGGAGCTGCTGCTGGCGACGTGCTGGGACGGAGGGCTCGACGAGGCGAGGGCCGCGCGCGACAAGCTCGCTGAGCTACTGAGGGTGCCCGCGCCCTCGATGAAGGCCAGGACGGGCGGGGGCGGCGGTCGGGCGGGCGTGAGGGACGAGAACGAGTCGTACGCAGCGCTGCTCGATGACTTTGCGCGCGGGCTGTGAAATCACGCTTGCTAGCACTCGAAAGCTATAACAGGTGGCGGCTGCGCCCGCCGAGTGCAGCAGTGCTGCAGTGTAACAGAGGGCACCACGGCGAATGTGCATCAGATCACTAACGGGATGACAACCAGGGGCTCCTGCACAACCACACGCCCCGCGCAACCCAGCACTGCCCGGCCCACTGGGTTTGAGGCACCACTTCCCCAACCGCCGCAGGCGCCTGCACACGTTTGCTAGTTGCATCCTCTGTGTGTGTGTGTGTGTGTGCAGGGGAGGTGGCGCACACAAACGCATGTGGTGGCGGGTGCGGTGTGGTCGTGGGTAAAGTTGTGGTCGGGAGACTTGGCTGGGCTCCGTCCGGGTGTGCCCCCCCGCGCTTGGGGTCCTCTGTCTGCGTCAGGTTCGAGTGTGGCCTGGACTGCAATGTTTTGCGCCCGCCTGTGGCGACGGCAGTCGACCCCACGTCTCCCACTACACCTGGCGTCCAGAGAGGGTTCCCTGACCACTTTCAAGGGGCAAACGGACCGGTGCTTCATCTGGGATGTGGTGGGCGACTGGGGGATTCGCAAGCAGACTTATTTGGGTGTTTTGATGATCCACACCCATGATACGCGATATCATCATCCTTCCGCAACCGAGAGTGGCGAGATTGGCCGGCGTGGTGGTGCAGCTCTGGCCTGTGCTGAGCCCCACTGTGGCGTTCACTCCCGAGGCAAAGCGGCGACGCTTCGACATCGCAGTCGGCTGATCAGCGCCTGATGAACGACACCACATGCATCCATTCATCCCGTGCACCCCTGGTGGCCCTGGGTTTCCATGGCATCTGGAGCTCTGCTGCATGCTGCTGGCGTCCTGTGTGCATGGAGAACAGGATGGCGTGACGCAGCGTGCCATGCGAGCCATGCGTGCGAGCGGGGCCGGCGAGCATGCGCGGAAGCGGCTGGAGGAAGAGGTGGGCGCGCCGGTGCCGCCGGCGCAGCGCAACCCGCACAAGGGCGTGCCGTGCGACATGGCAGGCGCGCACGGTACCGGTCAGGACGTAGGAGACAAGTATTCTAGAACTGGGGGCTATGACTCCCAGCCTAGTTCGAGGTATACCTATCCATAAGCTCTTCGCCAGGGGCTCCCGCCCTGGCGCCGCTCGATGGCGGACAACCGAGACAACTGCGCTTGGTACTGGGCGGCTGAAAATCTGGAAATTTCCCCTGACCGGCTCTGACGCACAGCGCTACTGGTGAACTGGTCCTGATGGGGCGAGGCTATGTGGCAGATGGGGCAGCGGTACGATGGAGAGCACGATGCACGATGGCGAGAATTGCGGCGAGCATGCACCCCCTCTCACAACGATCGGAACTCAAGCAGATTGCGGCTCCTAATGGTTTACTGTGCCTGGATGGAAGAGAGAGACGGATGGCGAGAAATTGAGAAACATGGGAAGCGAGGCACATGCGGCTAGGCTTTGTGAGGAGGTTGCGGCGCAGGGGTTCCCTGCCCCAAGGCGCAGATTATTAGATGGCGACGCGATCGATGCACCAGCCGTGCGGCATGGGGCGAGGCGAGGCCCCACCAGCGGGCGGGCACCATAATGGAGATGGCGGCTAAGAACGGGAAATGCGGCTACCGGGGATGAGGCTACGGGTTATGCATGCCAGGAGACGGCGGACAAGGCTAATGCGTCACGGCGCATGGGTAAAGAACGGGGAATGAGGCTACGGGAGCTGGCGGGCGCGGCGCGCGCACGGCGCGCGCGGCGCATGGGGGTTGCATGGCGGCGCTCTGCGCGTGCATGCATGGAGGAGATTGCTGGCGGGCATGGAGGAGCTTGCTTGAGGGCAAACAGGAGATCGCTCGCGGGCGTGGAGGAGATTGCAGGCGGGCATGGAAGCGGATGGCGAGAAATTGAGAAACATGGGAAGCGAGGCACATGCGGCTAGGCTTTGTGAGGAGGTTGTGGCGCAGGGGTTCCCTGCCCCAAGGCGCAGATTATAGATGGCGCAGCAATCAATACACTAGCCGTGCGGCATGGGGCGAGGCGAGGCCCCACCAGCGGGCGGGCACCATAATGGAGATGGCGGTTAAGAACGGGGAATGAGGCTACAGGGAGAGGATACGGGTTACAGATGCCAAAGGGGACGGCGGAACAAGGATCAGCCATAGGTGTCACGGGGAATGGCTAAAGAACGGGAATGAGGCGGGTGGTACGGGTGCTGGCGCGCATGGAGCGCGGCGCGGCGCATGGAGATCGCATGGCGGCGCCCATGCATGGACGAGATTGCTGGCGGGCATACAGGAGATTGCTGGCGGGCATGGAGGAGATTGCTGGCGGGCATACAGGAGATTGCTGGCGGGCGTGGAGGAGATTGCTGGCGGGCATGGAGGAGATTGCTGGAGCCAATGGCGGCGGCGGGACTAGTAGTAGAACACAGGCGCACACCAACAATGCGTTGCTGTCACTACCTGGGTGGTATAGGGTGGATCTGGGGGCCCAGTGTCCTGTCTAGGTCCAGTGCGTGCGCGCGTGTGGGGGTTTACCCTCACCCCTACCAGGTAGCCAGCCAGTTTCCCACAAACTGAGTTTAAGGTGTCGGGCGCTAGCGCCGACACCGGTCTTATACATCATTACTGGTGTCACACAGACTGTAATATCCATCATCATCATCAGGAGCACGTACTGCGGTACGCAGCACAATACGCCTTTTACTTGCAACACACTACTCAAACGGCCATAGCTCCCTCCACGCGGATTATAATGATTCGACATGCATTGTAAGGCATACAAGATAAGAGCTTTCTATAACACTGCTTGGATGTACAACCCGTCGAGAACCGAGGGAATTGGCTGTGAAAGTGTGGGCACTTCAGTCGACGTTTCGACGCCCCCGCGTACTGTACCGCGTACCGCGGTACCGTACCACGTACCGGTACCGGTCAGGACGCTGACCTTCCCCCAGCACGCGCGTACCGTGCAACCCTGACCGCAGTCGGCTGATGAGCGCCTGATGAACGACCACATGCATCCACCCACCCCGTGCACCCCTCGTGGCCCTGGGTTTTCATGGCGTCTGGCGCTTTGCTGCGTGCTGCTGGTGTCCTGTGTGCAAGGAGGACAGCATGGACAGCATGCCATGCGAGCCATGCAAGCCATGCGTGCGAGCGGGGCCGGCACCAGCGCTCTGCAACACCAGGGCGCTGTGGCCTCACTGGTCGGAGAGCAAGCACGGAGACGACTGGAGGAAGAGGTGGGCGTGCTGGTGCCGCCGGCGCAGCACAACCCGCACAAGCGCGTGCCGTGCGACATGGCAGGTCGCGCCCTCGACATTGTCATAGCGTATTACGAGGAGGACGCCGCGACTCTGATCAACTGGCTCGACCACGTGATGGGCGAGAGCTCGCTGGCGAGCCTGCCCACATGCGTTTGGGTGTACCACAAGGGCACCGCACCGCTGCCGGGCCTCATGGAACAACTTCCACAGGTGGGGTATACCTGCAGATGCTCTGCTGCAAGTCGTCAAAGCTTGACAGCTGACAGAGAGAGAGAGAGAGAGAGAGAGACATTCGTTACAGTTCCCACCGCACGGGCAACCTGGATTACGGCTCGTGCCTGACAGCTGACACACACACACACACGTGCACACACGCACACGCACGCAAGCAGGCTGACTACTTTGTGGTGCTGCCGAACATTGGGCGTGAGGGTCACTCCTACCTGGCGCATTTAACGTCGCAGTACGGCGCCCTCGCCCCGCACACGCTCTTCACCCAGGTGGGGGGGCCAGAGAGAGAACAGAGAGAGAGAGAGAGAGGGAGAGACATTTGTTACAGTTGCCACCGCACGGGCAACCTGGATTACGGCTCATGCCTGAACTTAATAAAGCACACACCCCGGCAATCGTTTCAGAAGTCGATGGCGGTGGGGACAGGTCACGGATCACATGAGGCAGCAGGCGGCTAGGAGGAGGGGGCACGGGGGGTCCCCCGGGGGGGCAGAAAATACAGAACATACAGGCACGCTGAATATCAATCTCCCTAACGTGTTCGTTCCAAATCAAGATTTTTTTTGAATTTGGACACCTGGAGGCCGTGATATGGGGGCTCAAAGTGGTGGGGTGGGGTGGGGTGGGGTGGGGGCACAGAAAACATAAATACGGGGGGGTCCAGAACTTTCTATCCAGCGGGCCGTTTTTGATGGGAAGACCACCATTGGAAATGCTTGATGAGAAAAGCACGAATCCACTCTCAGAAGTGACCCTGGGGTAATACGGTGGGGGTCCCCACCTTCTCAATGCCCTACCCCCCCGCGTGCTCCCTACGACGCACTAAGTGCCCACCTAGGGGTTTGAGCGACCTTGATGGATTGAGATGGGACCGATGCCATCTGAATCTCCTTGGAGAGCACAGCAAAACACCTCGGGAGAGTCAACCCTGTATCTGCCTGGAAAGTGTGAACTGGAAGGTCCACACTCCTTGGTGTCCGCCGACTTAGCCATGGTATGGCTAGTCGTAGTTGCTGGATCCGCCCGAATTCGGGCGGAATGCCCAAATTTGGGCGGATTTTTCCCGATTACATTACGCGCTGTCGAATTCGATTCACGTCCCACCCTTCCGAACTTAGGTTCCTTATGCCCCCATCTAGGGGACCTTTAATCAGGGGCGCCATTGCTTGAGCCTGTGGCACGTCGTGCTTTTGGGGGGCAAAATCTGTGCTTGCTCCCAATGCAAACAGTGGTAATGATGTCAGATGGAGTTGCCCTTTGGAACAGAACTTCACATATGTATTGTTGTTTGCCTCAAGAAGTGGGCGGGGCTTATCTCCAGGGGGGCTATACTTTTTTTGACTTTGAAAATACTTGGCGCCAGTTTTGAATTTCGCCCATGTTTGAGCCCTCCCAGCAACCGCCAGGATTCGAATTTGAAAATAATAAGACCATCAGCAGGTCTCTAGTAGAAGAGTAGCCTGCTTAGCTGGAAACCCCGTGTTACTTGTTACTTGTTATCAGCAGGTAGCCTGAAGTGTCAGCTTTCCAACATGCCCATTTTCGTCTCATGGGACTGATTGTGGCAGCCGTGGCATGCATGCAAAAGACTTCAAAAACAATTGCCCGAATTCGGGCAAATGGCCCATTTAACAACACTAGATTTTGGGGGTGATTTTGGCCATCTGCCGGCAAGTTAGATATTGCTTTGGACAGCCCTTACTGTAAGGAACCCATGCGCCTTGGTCCCGGCTCCATGCATGGTGTATTCAGCAAGTTGGGGGGGGGGGGGGGGGGGGGCAGACCCCCCCAAAACAATATGTACCGTGCCTGCAGGAAATAAGTTTCTTCCCCCCCCCCCCTGGCAGGGGGGTAATTATATAAAGTGTAGGTTTGTCCAAACCTCCAGAGGCCCATAACTCCCTCAATAGTGGCTCCCCAAAAAAAACCGGGGGTACCACCAGGACGAACATCCCTCCCCCCCCGCAACCTGAATCCAGGAGTAATGCCTGAAGCCGAGCAAAGAGGAGGGACAGGAGAGAAGCAACTTGGTGGGGCCGCCCGCGATTGGGGCAAGGCAGTGGTTCCGTTAAGGATCTTGGAAAAATGATAGCTCAACCCGGGCCTCACGCTCATTTCGCCAATCTCAACCCGACAGGCAAATTCTGGCGGGAAAAGTGTGAAATGCCGATTTTCACATTTTTGGGGGTCGGAATTTGCGCAATCTCAACTTGACGCGCCAGCCCGAATCGGCCAATCTCAACCCGAAAGTGCACTTTTTCGGGTTGAGGGTTGGCTAACGGAAACACTGGCGCAAGGGGAGCACTTTATGAGCCTTGCTCGCAGGGGGCATGGGGCGGCGTTGTTGTCTGTTGCAGACGAAGTGCACCCCAAACGGCATGCCAGGTATACCCTAAACCTTGACCCTGAAGGCCCTTTACCCTAGCTTGACCCTAGCTAGGCACTAAGTCCTAAGCCCTGAAAAGGTACGCCAGGACGGAGCAAAAATGCTACTAAAATCCGCTGCCCCCCGCGATGTTCAAGTGAACTAAGATGTCAGCCGCAAAAAACTCGCAAAATACAAACATGCGTACACAGGGCGTGCCCAACAACTACGACCGCCACTTCCGGACCACGCTCCACCACTTCAAGCGGCAGTGCACCGAATTCCTGTGCCTCGGCAGCCTCGACAAGTGCAGCTGCGCCAACTGTGGCCACTACAAAGTGAGTGCCCAAGCAGGAAGCAGGAAGGCAGTTTTCAGACCCCATGCCCCAAAACTTCGAATTTTGACACCGGACTGGCGCCACGCCCTTCCCCTTTCTTAGTTACGTCCATATCCATCCGAGTCAAAACGGGCCGCCCCCCCCCCCCCCCCCCGCCCCCAGGGAACTTTTCCACACAAAAAAGGCAACTTTCTAAGTACTCCAACCTCCGTTTGGAAAGGGAGTTGGTGCACCAAGACGAGTCAAAATCCACCCTAGGACCACTCCTAGGACCACTCCTAGGACCACTCCTAGGACCACTCCCTAGGGCCACTCCTAGGACCGCTCCTAGGACCACTCCCCGGACCACTCCTAGGACCACTCCCTGGACCACTCCTAGGACCACTCCCTAGGACCACTCCTAGGACCACTCCTAGGACCACTCCTAGGCCTCATCGTTTGGGATGGCCCCAGGGCCACGCCCGATCACCGCGCGTGGGACGGCCCCACACACTGCGGAGGGATTTGAAGGGTGTGGAGCTTGGGGACTGCGGTGCGAACCACCGGCAGATAAATCACCACTCAAGAGGGGGAGGGGGTAGGCGCCCTCCCGCAAGTTCACTACATGTCAGGCGCCACCTCTGCCTTTAACACGCGCACAGTCTCCCCACCCACCCCACCCACCCACCCCACACACCCCGTGCCTCATCTGGTGGGGCCTCTTTTCAACGTACCATCTGCTGTATGCAGGTTCGCATGGGCCAGCTAGCAAGCTTGTACAAGACCGGAATGGGTGTGAACTGCAGCAGGCACTTCCGCTCGTGCCAGGAGGGCCAGGTGTGTCGGTGCTCGTGCTGGTGGGTGTGGTCGATTTTACAGTCCGTCGGACGCCTTTGATGGCGCATTAGACCCTAGGAAATCGGCCGGAAGCTGTCAAAATTAGACCCCTAGCATGCCATCTGCCATCATGATTGCTGTGCACGCGGTGCGTGTCTCAAAACAGGCGACAAGGAAGTCAGCCAACTCGTGCCAGAACCTGGGGTTCTCCTGGCCTGGCCGAAGATTGTGTGTGCGTATCGTAGTGACACGGTCATTTGGGGGTACGACCACTTGGGGGTTGAGAAAACGGCCGTTCTAGGCCCACCAAAGACACGGGTTCGGGGGTAGCCGCCGGCACGCAGCGCCCTCGGTGACACGCGTTTGGGGGGTGGTTCACACACCCACACTGCCCCTTCGCCCTCTTTCCTCAAGCCCATGCGGCATGCAAGTGGTGTCTTGGATAGCGCTTGTTATTAGCTTTCCAGTGCATTTGTAATCGTCGAAATTCATGCAGTATCGAGTGAGTTACAGCATGTACGCCTTTTACTTGCGACACGGGTTTGGGGGTCGCCCTCAGCGTCAGTAGTGACACCCTCGACGCGGGTTTTGGGGTAGCCTACCCCAATCGTACCCCAAATGAACGTGTCACTACGGTATGTGCGTGTGCGGGGCGGGGCGTTGGTGGGCGCGTGTAGGCAGGGTCAAGTGCACGTGCATGCCGTCACCCACCCACTGTGCCGCATGTGTCAGCATTTTTAGTGCTACTTGTGCCTGTTCAGACATCTGGCACCAGATTTCTGAACAGCCGTCGGGCCGCCGTGAGGGGACCCGGCTGGGCGATGCTGGTAGCAATTTCGAGTGTTGCTTGTGCCTGCTCAGACGTCTGGCGCCAGATCTCTGAACAGGCACAAGCAACACTCGAAATTGCTACCAGCATCACCCGGCCGGGTCCCCTCACGGCCCAACGGCGACCCGGAGCCCTGCATCCGTGCGCGCCGACCCTGCCTCACATCCCCCCCCCCCCCCTTTCTGCTCAGTTCCTGGTGTCTCGTGGCCGCATCGCCCACCATTCGCTCGCCACCTGGAGTCGCCTGACAGCCTACCTGGAGGCCGGGCCAGGTCACTGGATAAATGACGAGTTCCTGAACGACGCGAACTGGCAGGGCACGCCACAAGAGAATGAAGCCCAGAAGGCTGAACTGGAATCCAACATGTGGGTGACCAGTGGGTGTTGGGTGGGGTTCTATGATGTCGCATGAAACGTGGACTAATTGGACCTTAGCTGTAGTGCCCCACGGGCAGCCCTCTGCATTGTTCGTCTCTCACACCTAGTTACGCAATCCCTGCCTGGTCTGCCCCACCAGGCTTTCGCGCGACTCGACCTACTTTTTACATGTGCTGGAGCGCGCGTGGAGCCCGCTCTTCCGCTGCGTGCACGCCGACATGTCTCCATTGCGCATCGTGTCCGATGCCGCTGAGACCGGTATGTTCAAGCTGAAAGTGCAGCACTGCGGCTGCCATGGCGGTAAGTAGCACAGCACACAACAGTGGGAGGAAGCTTTGGCACGTTGCTACAAGTCCCCGTCCCATTGAGAAAGCTGCAGCTCAACAGCAAATGAGCATTTAGGAGGACTCATCTTAGCAAATGTTGTGAACGCTCCTCCGTTGCGACGTGCGAGGACAACGTCTCGCTCACGCGCCTGCCTGTGTCGCGACCTGGTCGATTCCTTCTCCTTGCAGCGTTTCCTGAGATGAAAAGGCCCCTACGATGAGGCCCTTGAAAGCAAGCTGAAGAGGTAGGAACGCGAGCATGCAAGTGCATGCCGAGGAGGTCTCGCACGCGGCGTTCTGCGGATTGTAGAGAAACTCGCCACCAGCTGTGGCGAGCAAGACACGACTTGGCTGGCGCAGTGTATCAGTTGTGACCCTGTTTTACAAATCCCACTCGCGACCGCTCAGCTTCTCCATCTGGAACGGCAGCTACGTCCACCCGGGCCCCCACAATCGGCCCCACACGGGCACCAGGCAGGCGCGCACGGACACACGCACACTTGGCGTGCACACACACGCACACACGCGTGCGCGCTGCCACCACAATTGCCACCTCCACGGGGCTGCACCAGGTGCGCACGGACACACGCACACTTGGCGTGCACACACACGCACGTGCAAGTGCAGCTTTTCCCACCGCCCCGCCCTGCCCACGTGCCCGCCCCGCGCCGCCCCGCCCTGCCTCCGACAGAGCAAGGGTTTCCCTACCACCAACAGCAAGCCATCTCATTAAGGTGCTCGGGCCATGCGCGCCGAGCACGGTCTCGTACGCCTCTGGAGGTGTCCCTGGCTGTTACATCCATCGTCATCAAAGAGCCGCCAGCAGCGCGTGCAGCTCGACAACCGCGGCGTCGAGCCGCCGCTGCACCGCCGCGCCGCCCGCCTCGGCCGCCACGACCCACTTGCGCGTGGTCGCCAGCAGGCGGTGGCGCAGCACGCGGAAGTGCGAGCGCACGGCGTCCTCGAAGCCCGGCGGCGGGTGGCGCAGCACGTCGATCATCGCCCAGCGCACGTTGCCGAGCTGCGGGGGCAGCAGCAGCAGTGTGTGTGTGGGTGGGGGAGGGGCGTGGCCGTGAAGGTGCAGCAACAGCAGCGCGGCAACAGGGCGACAGGGCGCAGCGGCATCAGCATCAGCATCAGCATCAGCAACTGGCATGCAGCTGACAGGCAACTGCCACGCAGGTGCATGCACCTGCAGTTCCGCGTTGTACGACGCGCTGTGTGACGCGCCCTCGGGCGTCGAGCGCATCGTCTCCACGTTGGGCTCCTGCGTGTGGGAGTGGTCATGGTAGGTGGT
The DNA here is from genome assembly GCA_016618255.1 of Chlamydomonas sp. UWO 241. Classification (NCBI taxonomy): domain Eukaryota; kingdom Viridiplantae; phylum Chlorophyta; class Chlorophyceae; order Chlamydomonadales; family Chlamydomonadaceae; genus Chlamydomonas; species Chlamydomonas priscui. The sequence goes on along the minus strand of VFSX01000034.1, from coordinate 599,734 downwards.
ACGGGGTGGTGGAGGTGATGGGTGGTAGTGGGTGGTGGTGATGGGAGGTGGGTGGTAGTGAGTGGTGTGTGGTGGTGGTTATGTTGTGTGTTGTGCACGTGCGTGCGCGTGCACGTGTGTGTGTGTGTGTGTGTGTGTGTGTGTGGTGGGGTGGGGTGGGGGGGGAGGGAGGCGCCGTCGGCCAGGTGCGCGCAAGGGCGGGTGAGAGCGACGCGGACGTCTGGTCACGTCAGGCGTCAGTACACCGGCGGTTCACACACGCACACACACACAGTTACAGTTACAGTTACATGGCATTCCAGCTAAGACAACACTAGTCCTAGTGCCACCGCCCTGTGAAGGACGATAGCCACCAGCCAGTTACCTGCCGTCTAGACTACCGCTCCCGCCGGCTAGTTAGACCCAAACAAGTCCCTGAGGGACATGTCTGGCAAGGAGCGTATAGGAAAGGACCGTCCTCCTCCTGGCCTTTGAGGCCAACCACGCCGGCTGTGCCGACTGGCGGCGCTGAAGCAGAAAAGTCCCCGCCTGGCATGGTGCATGGTTGTCCAACTCCATGCATGGGGCTCTGCCTGCGCCCCATGCGTCATGCATGGCCAGGTCCCACCCTCCAGGGGGGCCTGGGCAAACACACACACACACACATATGCACGCACGTTGAAGTAGGGGTCCTTGACCATGACCTGCACACAGACGCACGCACACGCACGCACACACCTCAAATCCTCAAACCCTAAACCCTAACGCACGTTGAAGTAGGGGTCCTCGACCATGATCTGCGACTGGATGGACATGACGATCTAAACCCTTCACCCTAAAACCCCTAAACCCCAACGCACATCGAAGCAGGGGTCCTCGGCCATGATCTGCGATTGGATCGACAAGACGATCTTAACCCCCAACCCCTGAAACTCTTGAACCCTAAACCCTTAACCCTAGGTTTAGGGTACCCTTAATCCCAACTCACGTTGAAGTAGAGGTCCTCGACCATGATCTGCGACTCGATCGACACGACGTCCTAAACCCAACCCTAAAACCTTGAACCCCAACTCACGTTGAAGTAGGGGTCCTCGACCATGATCTGCGACTCGATCGACATGATTTCGAAACCTAGGGTTTACCCGAAACCCTCACCCTAGACCCTAGGTTTAGGGTTAACCCTTAACCCTAAACCCTAAACTACCCTCAACCCCAAACCCGAAACCCTAACACCCCAAACCCCAACGCACATTGAAGTAGGGGTCCTCGACCATGATCTGCGACTGGATGGACATGACGATCTGGAAGATCGACGAGTTCGAGGGGTTCCACTTTTCGCTCTCGTGCCCGCCGTGCCACGTGCCGAGCAGGGAGAGGCACACCTGCAGTGAGTGCGTGCGTGCGAGTTTGTGTGTGTGCATACACGGTCGGTTTTACAGTCCGTCGGACGCCTTTGATGGCGTGTGGTCGTTTTTACAGTCCGTCAGACGCGTGTGGGCGTGCGGTCGATGTCAGTGTCCAGCAGTGCGTGCGTGCGGTCGATTCCACAGTCCGTCGGACGCCTTTGATGGCGCATTAGACCCTAGGAAAGAGGCCGGCAGCTGTCACAATCAGACCCCTAGCATGCCCGCCGTGCCATGTGTCGAGCAGAGACACACCTGCAGTGCGTGCGTGCACGTGTGCGCGAGCGGCGAGCGTGAGGGGGGGAGCGTGCGCGTGCGCCAGATCTGCCGCACTTACACACGCGCACGCACACTCAAGCACGCACATACGCGTGATATAGGCGACCAGATACACTAGGAGGGAGGACGCAGTCACTGTGTGTCCACTCAGTGCACGAGCGCGGGTGCTATCTGCAAGTCTCGGGGATTCGGTGCGGAGGCACAAGTCTAATACGCCACACAAGGCGTCGATTGACGATGGATTGTAACATCGACAGCACACTTTCCGTCAGCGTACAGGTTTGGGTTGAAGCCCATGCGGCCCGCGCCAGTGGTCTGCAGCATCATGCGCGTCTGAAGGACTGTTAAACCGACCACGCAAGCACCCGCGCACGCGCGCGCGCACCTTTCCGTCTGCGTAGAGGTTTGGGTTGAATCGCATGCGTCCCTCGCCCGTGGTCTGCAGCATCATGAGCGGCGGCACGTTGGGGTAGCCCGACGGGAAGAACAGGTCGAACACGAAGCAGCCGCCCTCGTAGGGGGTGCCCTCGGGCCCAGTGATGACGGCGCGCATCTGTGTGTGTGTGTGTGTGTGGGTGGGGGAGGCAGGCAGGCAGGCGCGGCGTGAGAACAGGTTGAACACGAGAAAAAACGAAGCAGCCGCCCTCGTAAGGAGTGCCCTCGGGCCCCGTGTGATGAAAGCGCGCATCTGTGTGTGTGTGTGTGGGGGGGGGGGGGGGGGGGGGGGAGGCAGGCAGGCAGGCAGGCGTGGTGCACACGCGGTGAGAGAGCGTTGCACGTGCGGAGCACCCGCCCCCGAGGTAGGGGGTGCGCCCCCTACCGCCCCCGTGATGATGGTGCACATCTGTGTGTGTGTGTGTGTTTGTGTGTGGGGGGGGAGGCAGGCAGGCAGGCGCGGCGTGAGAACAGGTCGAACACGAGAACAGCTCGTACACGAGAGCGAGAAACACGAAGCAGCCGCCCTCGTAAGGAGTGCCCTCGGGCCCCGTGTGATGATGGCGCGCATTCTGTGTGTGTGTGGTGGGGTTGGGTGGGGGCGTGAGGAGGCAAGCAGGCAGGCGCGGTGTGAGAGCTTGTCATGAGGCACCCGCGCCCGATGTAAGGAGTGCACCCTCGGGCCCTGTGATGATGGCGCATATCTGTGTGTGTGTGTGTTTGTGCGTGCGTGTGTGTGTGGGGGGGGGGGAGGGGGGGGTGGACGTTGGAGGCAGGCAGGCAGGCGCGGGCGTGAGAGCGTTAGAGACAGCACTGCCCCCCCTCCTCTGCACTCCTGCCCCCCCCCCCCCCTGGCCTGTCCCTGACGCCCTTCCTCCTCCCTCCCTCAGCTCCCTCCCCCCCCCCCTCCTCCCCCCTCTCTCCCTCCCCCCCCCCCCTCCCTCCTTCCACCCCCACCTTGTCCATGCGGTCTGTGTCGTGCCGCACAAAGATGGCCGCCGCAGCGTTGCACGGCAGCTTGGTCTTCCCATGCAGGTCGCGGACCTCCTTTCCGAGGCGCTTCACCTTGGCGGGCGTGTTGCCTGTGCGGGGGGGGGGGGAGGTAGGGTTGGTCGGTCGGTCGGAAGCGGCGCGCTTGCACACGCGAAGTGGCAGGGGAGGGCACACAGGCAGGCGTGGCAGGGGCGCTTGACCTTGCCGGGCGTGTTGCCTGCGCGGGGGGGGGCAGGGGGCAGTCTGTCGGAAGCGGCGCGCTCGCAGGCGCGACATGGCAGGGGCAGGGCAGGCAGCAGGCAGGCGGGGCAGGCGGGCAGGCGGGCAGGCAGGCGGGCAGGCACGCAGGCGAGAGGGCGGGCGGGCGGGACAGGCAGGCGGGGCAGGCAGGCGGGGCAGGCAGGCAGGCAGGCGTGCAGGCGGGGCAGGCGGGGCAGACACGCGGGCAGGCGGGGCAGGGGAGGGCAGCACATCGGCAGGCAGGCAGGCAGGGCAGGGGCAGGCGGCACGGGGAAGGCAGGGAAGAGGCTAGGATCTGGCAGGCAGGCAGACGGGGCAGAGGCGGACAGAACATCGGCAGGCAGGGCATGCGGGGCAGGGGGGAAGGCAGGCAGGCAGGCAGGCAGGCGGGGCAGGCGGGCGGGCGGGCGGACGGGCGGGCAGTCGGGCAGGCAGGCCGGCGGGGCAGGAGCAGGCAGCACAGGGAAGGCAGGGAAGAGGCTAGGATTTGGCAGGCAGGCAGGCAGGCGGGGCAGAGGCGGGCAGTACGTCCGCAGGCAGGCAGGCGGGGCAGGCAGGCAGGCAGGCAGGCAGGCAGGCAGGCAGGCAGACAGGCGTGCAGGCAGGCAGGCGCGGCAGGCGCGGCAGACACGCAGGCAGGCAGGGCAGGGGCAGGCAGCACAGGGAAGGCAGGGAAGAGGCTAGGATCTGGCAGGCAGGCAGGCAGGCAGGGCAGCACGGGAAGGCAGAGAAGAGGCTAGGATCTGGCAGGCACGCGCGGGCGTGTCGGCGCTCCCCCCGCACTCACCCTCGACCTCGAGCGCCTTCTCCGCAAATGCGCGGTTGTACCCCCGCGGCGCCCCGCTGTCAAAGTCGCCCACGCTGAACGCCTCGAGCGCAGACGTGTACGCTGCCTATGGGTTGTTGGCGTTGGTGGTGGTTTTTGTTGGCGGTGGTGGTGGTGGTGGTGGTGGTGGTAGCTGCCACGATAGACTATAGTCTGGCGTCTCGGTCGGTTCGATCGCGACGTCGCAGTGGCAAAGGGACATGCATCGTGCGGTGGGTTGTGGGTGGGTGCACGTGCGTGCGGTGGCAAAGGGACATGCATCGTGCGGTGGGTTGTGGGTGGGTGCACGTGCGTGCGGTGGCAAAGGGACATGCATCGTGCGGTGGGTTGTGGGTGGGTGCACGTGCGTGCGGTGGCAAAGGGACATGCATCGTGCGGTGGGTTATGGGTGGGTGCACGTGCTTGCGGTGACAAAAGGACATGCATGGTGCGGTGGATTGTGGGTGGGTGCACGTGCATGCGGTGGGGCAAAGAGACATGCCTCACACGCGTGGTGGCCAAGCACCAACGAGTGTGCGAGCAGCCCCCCGCCCGTATGCGCAGGTGGGTCCTCAGCCCAAACAGCCAGCGCAATATACGACTTCAATGCGGATTCCTTACGACTTCAAGAAGAATTCCTTATAACCGTCCAGGTAAGCACGGCCTGGTAGGACCCCCATGGCATGGCGATGGATGTTGCAGTCAGGAGTCGAGAATACGTGGGCGTCGCGCCTCAGCCGAGGCACCCCCGTGGCGCACCAGCAGCAACGCCGCGCCACCCCGCCTCATACACGACTTCAACAAGGGCTCGTTGTGTCTAGATAGGAGCCTCCTAACAAGCAAGGCCTGGTATAGGGACCCTAGGGTCGATATACCAAGAGTCCTAACAAGCAAGGCCTGGTATAGGGACCCTAGGGTCGATATACCAAGAGAGACACTATGCCCCAGCCGAGGCACCATGGCCAACAGCGAACCTGCCTCGAGCGCGTCCCCCGCCAGTAGCGCACCTCCCATCCCATCATCGGCCCATCAACCCCCCCCTCACAGCTGGGTCAAGGCGATGGATGCGCTATGCCCCGGTTAATGCACTACCGGCGCACCTACCTCTAGCGCGTCCCCCGCCAGTAGCGCACCCCCCTCACCCCATCATCGGCCCATAAACCCCCCCCCCCCCTCACAGCTGTATCAAGGCTATGAAGACGTTGCGCCCCAGCCAAGGGGCGCACTACTACCGCCGCACCCACCTCGGGCGCGTCCCCCGCCAGCAGCGTACCCCCCCACCCCAGCATCGCCTTATCATCCCGCCCCATCATCGGCCCATCATCCCCGCCCCTCACAGCGGTATCAAGTCCATGAAGGCGTTGTGCCTCAGCTGAGGCACCCCCAACACACCTCGAGCGCGTCCCCCGCCAGCAGCGTGGGCCCTGGCAGCTCGGGCACGCGGTCGCAGCCGAGCGACGGCGATGCCGTCGCGTCAGCCATGGCCTCGTCGACGTCGGTCGAGTCCGACCCGGTGCCCTGCGGATGTGTGTGTGTGTGTGATGAGGATGATTGATTTTACAGTCGTGTGTGACGCATCTAAGAGGCAGCGTATGTGTGTGTGTGTGGTGGTGGTGGTGGTGGTGGTGGTGGGGCGTGTGTGTGCGTGTGTGTGCGACGGCGCCACCACCGCATCGGCCATGGCCTTTTCGACGTCGGTCGAGTCCGATCCGGTGCCCTGCGGATGTGTGAGGGGTTGTGTTGTGTTGTGTTGGGGGGGGGGGGCAAGGCGTCTGCAAGACACACACACACACACACACACATAGACACAGCTTGGCCGCGTGCCCCCCTTTGGCATGTGGCCACACACACACGCACCAACCCACTCTCAACCACCCACCCACCCCCACCCACGCACACCTGCGCCACGTCGCGCGCCTCGTCCGGCCGCCGCAGCTTTGCGCTGTGTGGCCGGCCCGCGTCCTCTCCACTCAAGCCCCCGATGCGCGCGCCCGCCGCGCCCAGCGCCGTGATGAGCCCCCGCAGGTGCTGCGCGAGCATCGCGGCTTTGGAGTCCACGCAGAACTGCAATGTGTGTGTGTGTGCGTGCGTGTGCGTGTGTGTATGTTGAGGGTGTGTGATGAGGCCCCGCAGGTGCTGCGCTAGCATCGCGGCTTTGGAGTCCTCGCAGAACTGCGGCGTGTGTGTGTGTGTGTGTGCGCGCGTGTGTGTATGTGTGTGCGTGTGTGTGTGTTGAGGGGGTGTGATGAGCCCCCGCAGGTGCTGCGCGAGCATCGCGGCCTTGGAGTCCTCGCATAACTGCGGTGGTGGGGTGGGGGTGGGGAGGGGTCGGTGAAGGTCGGGAGAAGGTCGAAGGAAGGTGGAGGTGTGCGCGCGCGCACGTGTGTGTGTGTGCATCTGTGGAGGGGGTGCGAGGGGACCCCTCACGTGTTGCACACACACGCGCACCCTCCCTCCCCACACACGCGTCCACACTCATCCACACCCGCAGCGCCGCCCTCAGCACGTCCCCATCCAGGTCCGGATTTGCTGCACGCCCCCCCCCGCGCACCCCCCCCGCCCCCGCGTCCCCCGCCCCCCCCCCCCCGCGCACCCTCTCCACGTACACACACGCCCCCCCCCCACGCTCCCCACACACCACCATCACACGCGTCCACACCCATTCACACCTGCAGCGCCGCCCTCAGCACATCCCCATCCAGGTCCGGGTCTGCCGCGAGCCCGCGCACAAACGCGGGGTCGCCCCCCCCCCCTCCCCCCCACACACAGTTGTCCACACTCATTCACACCTGCAGCGCCGCCCTCAGCACATCCCCATCCGGGTCTGGGTCTGCCGCGAGCCCACGCACAAACGATGCCCCCCACACACACACACGCGCCCCCCACACACACACGCGTCCACACTCACCCACACCTGCAGCGCCACCCTCAGCACGTCCCCATCCAGGTCGGGGGCTGCCGCGAGCCCACGCACACACGCACACACTCGCCCCCCACCCCCCACACACACGCGTCCACTGCCGCGACACCGCGCACAAACGCACACATACTCGGACCCCCCCCCCTTCACACACCCCACACACGCGCGTTCACACTCAATTCACACTTGCAGCGCCGCCCTCAGCACGCCCCTATCCAGATCAGGGTCTGCCGCACGCCCACGCACACACGCACACACGCGCACACTCGCACCCCCCACACACGCGCGTCCACACTCAATTCACACCTGCAGCGCCGCCCTCAGCACGCCCCCATCCAGGTCAGGGTCTGCCGCACGCCCACACACTCAGACCCCCCCCTTCCCCCCCCCCCACGCGCACCCCTCCCACACGCGCGCGTCCACACTCATATTCACACCTGCAGCGCCGCCCTCAGCACGTCCCCATCCTGGTCAGGGTCTGCCGCACGCACACGCACACACACTCGGACCCTCGCCCCCCCCACACACACGCGTCCACACTCATCCACACCTGCAGCGCCGCCCTCAGCACGTCCCCATCCAGGTCAGGGTCTGCCGCACGCCCCCCCCACACACACTCGGACCTCCCCCCCCGCACCCCCCCACACACACGCGCGCACCCCACACCACCACACTCGTCCACACTCATTCACACCTGCAGCGCCGCCCTCAGCACGTCCCCATCCAGGTCCGGGTCTGCCGCGAGCCCGCGCACAAACGCAGGGTCGCGCGAGAGCTTGAGCATGAGCGAGAGGAGCGCCTCCATGAGGGCGGTGCGGTCAAAGCCGTACTGGGGGGGTGGGGGGGGGGGGGCTTTAGTTAGGGTTATTTGGTGTGTGCGCTTGAGGATGGGACAGGGGGGGGAGGGGGTGGTGGTTAGTTGAGGGTTCTTTGGTGTGTGTGCTTGAGCATGAGCGAGAGGAGCGCCTCCATGAGGGCGGTGCGGTCAAAGCCGTACTGTGGAGAAGGGACAGGGGAGAGGGGGGGGGGCAAGGGTTGACTTATAAGAGGTGGTTTAGGGTGTTGTGCTTGACTTGAGCATAATTAGGGCCACGAGGTCAATGCGGTACTGTGGGAATAAACGGGGGGGGGAGGGAGGGTCGAGGTTTGGCTTGATTGGGGCGTGTGTGCACGAGCTTGAGCATGAGGTCGGCGCGGTCAAAGTCGTGCTGCGGGGGGTGGCATGGTGGCGGTGGTGGTGTTTTAGTGGAGGATTATGTGTGTGTGTGGGTGCTTGAGCATGAGGGCGGTGCGGTCAAAGCCGTGCTGTGGGGAGGGGACAGGTGGTGAGGGGAGGGGGGGGGGTCGAGGGTCAAGGGTCGCACACACCTGCTCCGGCCGCTCCACCACCAGCTTGGCGCATCCCTGACCAACAAGCAGGTCGAGGAAGTGCACGCACGGGTACGCAGCGCGGCCGGCCGCACAGACACGCACACAAAACACGAAACTTTAAATGCACTTCAAATTCCGAGCACACACGCGCACACACCTGCTCCGGCCGATCCGCCACCAGCTTGGCGCACCCCTGCCCCACGAGCAGGTCGAGGAAGTGCACGCACGCGTACGCGCACGCACGCACGTACGCGCACGCACGCACAGACACGCACACACAACATGAAATTTCAAATGCATCTTGAACTCCAAGCACACGCACGCACCCACCTGCTCCGGCCGCTCCACCACCAGCTTGGCGCACCCCTGCCCGACGAGCAGGTCGAGGAAGTGCACGCACGCATACGCGGCGCGGCCACACGTGTCTGGCTGCATGAACGCTGGCAGCACGCCCGTGTGCTCCGCGAGGGTGTTGAGCCAGGATAGGGTGGCGGCGGCCTGGAGTGTGTGTGTGTGTGTGTGTGTGTGTGTGTGCGTGTGTGCAGCACGCCCGTGTGCTCCGCGAGGGTGTTGAGCCACGACAGGGTGGCGGCGGCCTGGAGGGTGTGTGTGTGTGTGTGTGTGTGTGTGTGTGTGTGTGCGCGTGTGAGCAGCACGCCTGTGTGCTCCGCAAAAGTGTTGAGCCACGACAGGGTGGCGGCGGCCTGGAGTGTGTGTGTGTGTGTGTGTGTACGTGTCTGGCTGCATGATCGCGGGTGGCATACCTGGAAGACAGATGGCGAGACAGGGGGCGAGGGAGGACGGTGAAATACAGTTTTTGACAGCTGTCACCGCGGGCACGACCTCTAGGGGGGGGGCCAAGGATTGAGGGAGAGGCAGAGGGGGGCGCGTATGCGTGCGTGTGTGTGGCTGGGGGTGCGTGCGTGCGTATAGCACCCCCCACCCCCGATACCCCAACTCAACTTGTTCTGATCAAGACAAAACAGGGGACAAAACCCCGTCCCACGATGCGCATAGATCGATCCATGGATCCCGGTGAAATATGCTGCGCCCCGTCCCCGCCCCTGCGTACGGCCCGTCTCGTGGCCTTCCTCCTCTCCCTACCCTTAGCCTTAAATCCTAAAACCCCGAACCCTTGAAAAATAACAAAAGCGAGCCCCTCCCACCATGCGCACAAACACCTTTGCCGTGTGCTGCTGCCCCGCATAGAACGCGTCCTTGGCCTTGCTCCTCTCTCCCTCCCACCCCAGCGCCCACTTAAATCTCTATGGATTTCACCGAACCGGGCTCGTTAGAAAGCCCTCTAAAAAAGAGGACAATGGCACCATCAAAAGACACTGGCACTATTTGCCCCCCCCTCACCACCATGCGCATGAATCCCTTTGCCGTGTGCTGCTGCCCCGCGTAGAACGCGCCCTTGGCCTTGCGCGTCTCGGCCGGCACCGCGTCCCACCCTGAGCCCTAGATCCTTAAGCCCTGAACCCTTGAAAGATGACAAAGACGAGCCCCTCGCACCATGGGCATGAAACCCTTTGCCGTGTGCTGCTGCCCCGCGCAGACCGCGCCCTTGGCCTTGCGCGTCTCCCCAGACTCCCCCACACACACTTTCATAAATCAACACATGAATAAACGAGCCACACCATGCGCATGAAACCCTTTGCCGTGTGCTGCTGCCCCGCGTAGAACGCTTCCTTTGCCTTGCGCGTCTCAGCCGGCACCGCGTCCCACGCCGCCTTGTTCACGCGGCTCGCCTCGATCTCGTGGATGTCGTGGAGGCGGTCGAGGGAGTCCTGTTTGGGCAGGGTTGACGTTTGGGGTTGAGGGTTTTAGGGTCTAGGGTCGAGGGCCCAGAATTTTAGGGTTTTAGGTTGGCTGGGACTGATGTCCTTGTTGTGCGGCTCGCCTCGATCTAGAGCAGGCCGTCTAGGGTGTCCTTTGTGTGTGTGTGCATGTTTTTTTGTGTTTGTGTGTGTTTGTGTGTGTGCGTGCGTGCGTGTGTGTGTGTGTGTGTGTGTGTGTGTGTGTGTGTGTGTGTGAGCCTCGATCTCATGGATGTTGTGCAGGCGGTCGAGGGAGTCATGTTTGGGGGTTCAAGTTGAGTTCAAGTTGGGTTGTATGTTTGTATTCTGTGGATGCTGCTGTTGTTGCTGTTGTTGCTGTTCTTGCTGCTGCTGCTGCTGTTATTGTTGTTGTTGTTGTTGTTGTTGTCGCTGTTGTTGTTGTTGTTGTTGCTGTTGTTGCTGTTGCTGCTGCTTGCTGTTGCTGTTGTTGCTGTTGTTGCTGTTGTTGTTGCTTGCTGTTGCTGCTGCTACGCTGTTGCTGTTGCTGTCGCCCCCTCACCTTGAACAGGTAGATGAGTGAGTTGAGGATGCACGAGATGTAGCCACGGAACGCAGCCGCCGCCGACTCCGAACCCGCCCCGCCGCTGCTGCTGGCGCCCGCCGCGCCTGCCGCGAGGTTCAGCATCGTGCGCTTGCACGGCTCATCCTTCCACAGCTCCTCGAGGATCATGTCTGATGGAGAGGGGGTGCAGGATGCATGTTCACTAAGACATAGACATAGACAAAGACAAGACAGACAGACAGACAGACAGACGGACGGACAGACGGACGGACGGACGGACGGACGGACGGACGGACGGACGGACGGACGGACGGACGGACGGACGGACGGACGGACGGACGGACGGACGGACGGACGGACGGACGGACGGACAGACAGACAGACAGACAGACAGACAGACAGAGGGAGGCTCGTGGTGGAGGCAGCATCATGCGCTTGCACGACTCGTCCTTCCACAGCTCCTCGAGGATCATGTCTGATACAGAGGAGGGGGAGAGGGGGGGGGATCATGGAAGAGGGAGCATCGTGCGCTTGCACGGGTCGTTGTTTCAAAGCACCTCGAGGATCATGTCTGGTGGTGGTGGTGGTGGTGGTGGTGGTGTGTGTGTGTGTGGGGGGGGGGGGGCAGAGGGAGGGAGGGTGGGTGGATGCCAGTGTGTGCGGGGAGGGGAGGGCAGAGGGAGGATCGTGGTAGATGGGAGCATCGTGCGCTTGCACGGCTCGTCCTTCCACGGTTCCTCAAGTATCATGTATGATGGAGAGGGGGTGAAAGATGCATGTTCACTAAGACATAGACAAAGACATAGACAAGACAGACAGACAGACAGACAGACAGACAGACAGACAGACAGACAGACAGACGGACCGACAGATGGACAGACAAACGGACAGACAGAGGGAGGCTCGTGGTGGAGGCAGCATCGTGCGCTTGCACGGCTCGTCCTTCCACAGCTCCTCGAGGATCATGTCTGATAGAGAGGAGGGGGAGAGGGGAGGTGGGGATCATGGAAGAGGGAGCATCGTGCACTTGCACGGGTCGTTGTTTCACAGCTCCTCAAGGATCATGTCTGATTGGGGGGGGGGGGGGGCAGCGGGAGGATCATGGTAGAGGCAGCATTGTGTGCTTGCACGGCTCGTCCTTCCACAGCTCCTCGAGGATCATGTCTACGTGCACAGGGAGGGAAGGATGCATGTTGATACAGACAGACAGACATACAGGCTGACAGTCAGTTAGACAGGCAGGCAGGCAGACAGACAGACACAGGCAGACACCCTGGCTGGCAGCGTGAGCGACCTCGGGAGCCGCGGCATGCACTCGTGGCTGGCCCAGCCTGGCGGAAATCGTGTCTGCCCTAGCACTTACTAATCCTTGTCTTTCTCAGCCTTTCAGTAGTGTTCGTTTGATTACAGTCACGCGTGACCACGGCTGAGGGCTCATGCTCCGCATGTATGAAATGGTCGAACAAGTTGTTGTCGAGACTCATCGTCCACCTCCCTACACACACAACAACAAAACACACTTGCATACACACACACACACACACACGCGCACGCACTCACACGCACACACACACACACACACACACACACCACGCACCAATCCTGCTCCGCATGCTGAACTTGTCAAACGAGTCCTTGTCGAGACTCATCGTCCACCTCCCAACACACCACCACACACACATGCACGCACGCACACACACACACACAAACACACGTTCACGCACACGCACGCACACCACGCACCAATCCTGCTCCGCATGCTGAACTTGTCAAACGAGTCCTTGTCGAGACTCATCGTCCACCTCCCAACACACCACCACACACACATGCATGCACGCATACACACACACACACACGTTCACACACACGCACGCACGCCACGCACCAATCCTGATCCGCATGCTGAACTTGTCGAATGAGTCCTTGTCGAGACTCATCGTCCACCGCCCAACACACACCACAACAACACACACACACACACACACACTCACGCACACACATACACACACGCCACACACCAATCCTGCTTCGCATGCTGAACTTGTCGAACGAGTCCTTGTCGACGTCGAGACCGACGACAAAGTCGGCAGCCACGTACGTGCGCATCAGCGCAGGCAGCTGCGTGTGCATGTAAATGTATATGTGTGTGTGTGTGCGCGCGTGCGTGTTTGTCACGTGGGTTTGTGCGCATTAGCGTGGGCAGCTGCGCGTGTGTGTGTGTGTGTGTGTGTGTGTATGTGCATGTGTGCGTGTTTGTCACATGGGTAAAAGCGCGGGCAGCTACGTGCGTGCGTGCGGAGAGGGCGCGCATGATCACAAGACCAGTGATGGCCTACTCTGATTCACCTGAACAGAGGGGGCGTAAGCAGCAACGAACAGAGTGGCGCATGGCAGGCGCATGGGGACGCATGGCAGGTGCATAGCAGGTGCATATGAACGCATGGCAGGTGCATGACAGGCGCATGGCGCGACACACGGCGCACCAGCGACCCCTGCCCGGCCGCGGAACGCAGCACGGCAGACACACACACACACACACACACACACACACGCACCAGCGACCCTGCCCGGCCGCGGAGTGCAGTACGGCGGAAACACACAGGCAAAACACACACACACACACACACACACACGCGCACACACACACACACACACCAGCGACTCCTGCCCGGCCGCGGAGCGCAGCACGGCGGACACGAGCGTCGCTTCGCCGGGCCGCATCACCGTGCGCCCGAGCGTCCCGCCCAGTGTGCGTCGCGAGATGTCGAGCTGGGGGCCCTGTGTGTTGCACAGAGATGGCATGCATCAGACGGCTGTGCAAGCGTGTGCGTGCGTGCGTGTGTGCGTATGTGTGTGTGTGTGCGTGTGTGTGTGTGTGTGTTTGTATGTGAGTGTGCGTGTGTGTTTGTGTGTGTCAATGTGTTTGTGCGTGAGTGCGGCGGGACACACCAAGCTGGGGGCCCTGTGTGTGTGTGTGTGGGGGGGGGGGGCCTGGCAAGAGTGCGCCCGAGCATCCCACCCAGCGTGCGGCGGGAGATGTCGAGCTGGGGGCCCTGTGTGTGTGTGTGTGTGGGGGGGGGGCGTTGACCAGGATGCCTAGCGTGTGGGATCTGTAAAGAGAAACTCCCTCTGTGTCTGCGTGCGCGCGCGTGTGTATTTGTGTTGTGTTGTGGTGGTGGGAAGGGGGCACAGTGCGGCCGAGCGTCCTGCCCAGCGTGCGTCGCGAGACGTCGAGCTGGGGGCCCTGTGTGTGTGCGTGTGTGTGTGTATGTGTGTGTGTGTCACAGATGGCACGCACCAAACGGGGCTGTGAGTGCGTGCACACGCACACGGACGAGCACGCACGCAAGCGCGCGCACGCACATGCACACGCTCATGCAGACACACACGCACGCACCCGCACGCATACGCATGCACTCGCACCCGCAGCGTGAGCGTCAAGAGGCCCCCCGCCGTGTGCGTGTGCTTGCGTGCGTGTGCGTGTGCGCGTGCGTGTGCGTGTTTGCGCGTGTATTTTGTGCATCAGTTTTCGCTCTTATTTAACACTTATTTAGGAGTGGAGCTGGCTATTGTTTTGCTGATTTTTTTGGATTGACTGCTTGGATCGTTTCGCTCGTTCGCACAGGATCGCTGACCCCGCACGGACGAGTAATGGAGAACAACTCGTTTCAAAGCTATAATTAAGTGCCACACTCACGGCGGTGCCTTGGTCGGCATACAACCATGCAGACTTCCGTCATGCGTGGCAGTGCATGCGCCGTGAGCTCATGGCTGCCACACTAGGAGCCCCTTTTGTCCAGCCGAATTCGACTGTTTCGGCTGTTTTGCAGTGGGAAGGGGCTCTAAGTGTCGCATACCCCCCCCCCCCCCCTGTAGCCCTTCATGCCTGAGCCCCTCTGCTGGGCTAAGGCTGTACAGTGGCGTTGAGGGACTGTCCACGCCCTCTGTATAGGGGTGGGACCCAAGTGTGTGCTCCCACTGGGCCTGTCAAATCCCCTGATCGGGAGAGTCGACACTCAAGAGAAGCGTAAGGACAGTCTTTAAGTGCGGAGCAGGGGCGCTTCGATATCCAACACAGCACCAGCATTGTGTGCTGCACCAGGGCGCCGATGGCTGAACAGCTGCAGTGTGAGTGGGTGGGTTATACGAGGTTCTGCTCAAGGCAGAACCCGATGAAGCTGTGCTAATGAAACGAGAGTTTTCCCTTCCAACGAATCCAGGATGAGGACAGGGGAGAGAGCTGGTTAAGACAGCTCTGAAAGTACACAATCTTGAGCTACAGCTTCATACACAAACCCAAATACCCTACTTCATCGCATTACGTCGATAATTCAAGCTATGCGTGTGCCCCTGGTGTGCCCCTACTGACTTAAAATCCAACCGTCAACTCTGAACCTAAGAACCCACCAGCATCGTGAGCATGAGGTTGACCGCCGTGTGTGTGCGTGCGTGCGTGATTTCTTAGGGGTTCAAGGGGTCCGGGTTAGGGTTTCAGGGTTTAGAGGGTTTAGAGTACGTGGCTAAACCCCAAATGTGTCCACCCACCAGCATCGCACGGCAGACGGGTGGTCACACACACACACACACACACACACACACACACCAGCATCGTGAGCATGAGGTTGACCGCCTTGTCGTGCATCAGCGGCGAGCGCACGGCAGACGGGTGGTCGAGCAGGGACGTGAGCCCCGCCATGATCACGCCGATGGGCTTGGAAGCGACGAGCAGCGCCTGTGTGTGTGTGTGTGTGTGTGTGCGTGCATGAGAGAGAGAGAGGGGGGGGAAGGGGAGGGAGAGGGAGAGAGGGAGAGAGACAGTGCGTGTTTGTGGGTGTGTGCGTGTGTGTGTGTGAGAGAGAGAGAGGGGGGGAGGGAGAGGGAGAGAGGGGGGGAGGGAGAGGGAGGGGAGAGAGAGGGAGAGAGACGGTGCGTGCTTGTGCATGCCACAGAGAGAGAGAGAGAGAGAGAGAGTGTGTGTGTGTGTGTGGACGGGTGGTCGAGCAGCCTGGAAATGATCACGACGGTGGGCTTGGTCGCGTGTGTTTGTCTTTATGTGTGTGTGTATGAATATATGTGTGCGTGCCCCCCCCCCCCCAAGCTACCCCCCCCCACACACACACACACACCTGGCCCCCGCGAATCACAAACTCGAGCCACGTGAGCGCAGTCGAGAGTGCGTACTCGGGGATGGCGCTGAACGCCGCCTCCTGCCCCCCCTCCAGCATCGAGTGCAGCCAGCCTGCGTGTGTGTATGTGCATGTGTGTGTGGTCGATTTTACAGTCTTGTGTGTGAGTGTGTGTGTGGTCGATTTTACAGTCTTGTGTGTGAGTGTGAGCGTGTGTGTGTAAACATGTGTGTGTGCGTGTGTGTGATAGTGAGGGAGCGTGTGTGTGTGTGTGTGTGTGTGTGTGTGTGTGTGTGCGTCGCTGAGCGTCGCCTCCTGCCCGCCCTCCGGCATCGAGTGCAGCCAGCCTGCATGTGCGTGTGTGTTTGAGTGAGTGTGTGTGTGCGTGTGTGTATTTGAGTGTGTGTGTGTGTGTGTGTTGTGCGTGTGTGTTGCTGAGCGCCGCATCTAGCGTGAGCATGGAGAACTGGACCGCGTCCTGGGGTTTACGGGTTTACATATCTGGTTTGAGGGTGGATTGGCTTGAGGGGTTTGTCGCACCAAGCCTCACACGTGCAAGCATGCACGCACACACACACAGGCGTCCGACGCACTGCACAATCGACCACAAACACCCACACACACGCACCGAGCGTGAGCATGGAGAACTGGACAGCGTCCTCGGCAAGCGCAGTCTCCAGCAGCTGCGCGCGCGTGCAGTCCCACAGCAGGGTGGGCAGCAGCGGGGGCGCGCGCCTGCCGCGCGACTTCATGCTCGCACTGAGGTCCTCCTCGTCTTCGTCGCCATCGTCACCTCCCTGTGTGTGTGTGTGTGTGTGTGTGTGTGTGACCGCATGCTTGTGCTGAGATCCTCCTCGTCATCATCGCCATCGTCATCCCCTGGCGTGCGTGTGTGTGTGTGTGCACGTGTGTGTGTGTGTGTGTGCGTGTTGTGTGTGTGCTTGGTCGATTGGGACGTGGAGAGTTTAGGAGTTCACATCACACATCGTTCAGGGTTCAGGGCTCAACGCAAGCGTTCAGGGCTCAGGGCAAGCGTCCAGGGCTCAGGGCTCAGGGCAAGCGTTCAGGGCTCAGGGCTCAGGGCAAGCGTTCAGGGCAAGCGTTCAGAGCTCAGGGCTCAGGGCAAGCGTTCAGGGCTCAGGGCTCAGGGCAAGCATTCAGGGTTCAGGGCTCAACCTGCCCGCGCTTGGCTGCTTGTGGCATGACCTCTGCAATGAACCGGTAGCGAGAGAGGCAAGTTTTTTTTGTTCAGGGTCAATAGTTTAGGGTTGCAAGTGGCCTCAGCACTTGGGCGCAGCAGTTGGGGACAGCAGTTGGGGGCAGAAGTCGGGGGCAGAAGTTGGGGGGCAGCAGGGGTCAGTAGTTAAGGGTTGAGCACACCTGCCCGCGCTTGGCCGCCTGTTGGCATGACGTCTGCCATGAACCGGTAGCGAGAGATGCAAGGTTTTAGGGCTCAGGGTCAACATTTAAGAGTTACAAGTGGCCTTAACAGATAGGGGTTTAGGGGCCATAGTTTAGGGCTCGGCGCACCTGCCCGCGCTTGGCCGCCTGTTGGCATGACGTCTGCCATGAATCAATGAGAGAGTAGTGTTACACATCCACTGCCGGCGGTCACAATCAGTTCCAAAGTTCCAGCGGAACTATCAGACAGCAGGCACAAGGCCCACCAAAAGGTCAAGCTACAAAAGTAGCCCACAGTAGCGCCACCCACACTAAGTGGTGGGCGCCAAGCAAGCAGCACCGCAAGCCAGGCACCACACTGTGGCGCAAGATGCACGGCAGCAGGGCTTGAGGATTGTAGTCAGGGCTCAGTGATCAGGATAAATAGTTTAAGGTCCAGGCCCCAGGTTTCACAGTTTAGGGGTATGGGCGATGATGGATCAGCGCACCTGCCCACGCTTGGCCGCCTGTGACACGACCTCTGCCATGAGGCGGTAGCGCGAGATGCAAGGTTTTAGGTTTTAGGGTCAATAGTTCAGGGTTAAGTGACCTTAGCAGTTGGGGGCAGCAGTTGGGGGCAGCAGAGGTCCACAGTTTCGGGTTCAGCGCACCTGCCCGCGCTTGGCCGCCTGTGACATGACCTCCGCCATGAAGCGGTAGCGCGAGATGCACGGCAGCAGGCCCACCCACAGCAGCTTCTGCGTCAGGAAGAAGCAGTCGGCGACGAACGTGGGGCCGCCCAGCTGTGTGCGCACCTGCGAGCGTGTACGCGTGTGTGTGTGTGTGTGCGTGTGTGTGTGTGTGTGTGTGTGTGTGTGTGTATGTGGTGCGTGTGCGTGTGTGCGTGTGCATGTGTGTGTGTGTGGTGCACGATCGCGAGTGTGTGTGCATGCGCGTGTGCATTGAGGGGACCCCTCACCATGTTCGAGGGGCCACCCCGGTGCTGATTGCTGCCCCGCTGCCCCCCTCCACACACACACACACCACCATGCTGGGGAACCTGCTGCCGTCTGCCGCCCCGCTGCCCACGCCGCACACACGCACATGACACCACACACACACACATACACGCGCGCACCCCCCCCCCCACACACACACATCATGCTGGTAGGCCCGCTGCTGCTGTCTGCTGCCCAACCACCAACCACACACACACACACACACACGCACCATGCTGGGCGGCCCGCTGCTGCCTGCCGCCCCGCTGCCCACGCCACGCTCGCCCGCGACACACACACACGCACACACACACACACCATGCTCTGAGGCCTGCTGCTGCCTGCTGCCTCGCTGCCCCCCCTCCCACACACAAACACATCCCCCACCCCACCCCACCCCCACACACACGCAAGCACACACACCATGCTGGGGGGCCCACAGCTGCAACCTGCTGCCCCCCCCCCCCTCAACACACACACACACACATGCACACGTGCACACATACACACACGCACACAAACACACACACACGCACCATGCTGGGGGGCCCGGTGCCTGCCGCCTCGCTGCCAACGTCGCACACACATGACACCACACATATACACGCACGCGGGCATACCCCCCCCCCCCCCCCCCACACCCCATGCTGGGAGGACCGCTGCTGCTGCCTCACCACCAAGCACAAACATACACACACATACACACACACACGCACACATACACACACGCACTATGCTGGGGGGGGCGCTGCTGCCTGCCGCCCCGCTGCCCCCCCCCCCCACACACAAGTACCGCACACACACACACACACACACAAACACACACACGCACCATGCTGGGGGGCCCGCTGCTGCCTGCCGCCCCGCTGCCCACGCCGCGCTCGCCCGCGAGCACCGTCACCATGCTGAGGTCGCCCAGCCGGCTTCCGCCCTCCCTGCAAAGGTTAAGCGATGATGATGGATGTTACCGTCTGGTAGACACTCGTACAATGGCGCGTTAGATCGGTGACCATGCTGAGGTCGCCCAGCCTGCTTGCGCCCTCCCCGCGATCATGGTCGGTGGTCGATCTAACAGTCTGCTGGACGCCCCTGATGGCGCGTTGCGATGGTGGTGACACGCGGTGACGATGGTGGTGGTGGTGTGTTTTCCAGCCTGACGGCAGGGCTTGGGTTGCCCCCCCCCCCCCCCCCCCCGATGCACGCCCGCGAGCACCGTCACAATACTGAGGTCGCCCAGCCGGCTTGCGCTCTTCCTGCGAGTGATGGTGATGTAACTACATGGAAAAAACTGGCCTGTAGTACGCTGGGTCCAGGTGCTTGCTGAAGAGGTCCCTACACTCGCTCGGGTTGAAGGCCCCAAGGTTTGGGTTACGGGTCGGGGCCATGGAACCCCCTGCCCTGACCCCCTAAACCCTAAACAGCCACTGGACCCTGCCAGAACCCCGAATCTGACCCGTCGTGCGCTGGGTCCAGGTGCTTGCTGAACAGGTCGTCAAGCATGCTAGGATTCAGGGCTAGGGTTCAAGTTTAGGGCTGAGGGATTGCAAAACCCTGGGCTACTTAACAGTTACTGAACCCCAAACCCTGCCAGAACCCCGATTTTGACCTGTGATGATGGATCTTACAGTCTGTGTGACACCAGTAATGATGTATAAGACCGGTGTCGGCGCTAGCGCCCGACACCTTAAACTCAGTTTCAGTGGGAAACTGGCTGGCTACCTGGTAGGGGTGAGGGTAAACCCCCACACGCGCGCACGCACTGGACCTAGACAGGACACTGGGCCCCCAGATCCACCCTATACCACCCAGGTAGTGACAGCAACGCATTGTTGGTGTGCGCCTGTGTTCTACTACTAGTCCCGCCGCCGCCATTGGCTCCAGCAATCTCCTCCATGCCCGCCAGCAATCTCCTCCACGCCCGCCAGCAATCTCCTGTATGCCCGCCAGCAATCTCCTCCATGCCCGCCAGCAATCTCCTGTATGCCCGCCAGCAATCTCGTCCATGCATGGGCGCCGCCATGCGATCTCCATGCGCCGCGCCGCGCTCCATGCGCGCCAGCACCCGTACCACCCGCCTCATTCCCGTTCTTTAGCCATTCCCCGTGACACCTATGGCTGATCCTTGTTCCGCCGTCCCCTTTGGCATCTGTAACCCGTATCCTCTCCCTGTAGCCTCATTCCCCGTTCTTAACCGCCATCTCCATTATGGTGCCCGCCCGCTGGTGGGGCCTCGCCTCGCCCCATGCCGCACGGCTAGTGTATTGATTGCTGCGCCATCTATAATCTGCGCCTTGGGGCAGGGAAACCCTGCGCCACAACCTCCTCACAAAGCCTAGCCGCATGTGCCTCGCTTCCCATGTTTCTCAATTTCTCGCCATCCGCTTCCATGCTGCCGCCTGCAATCTCCTCCACGCCCGCGAGCAATCTCCTCCATGCCCGCCAGCAATCTCCTCCATGCATGCACGCGCAGAGCGCCGCCATGCAACCCCCATGCGCCGCGCGCGCCATGCGCGCGCCGCGCCCGCCAGCTCCCGTAGCCTCATTCCCCGTTCTTTACCCATGCGCCGTGACGCATTAGCCTTGTCCGCCGTCCTCTGGCATGCATAACCCGTAGCCTCATCCCCGGTAGCCGCATTCCCCGTTCTTAGCCGCCATCTCCATTATGGTGCCCGCCCTCTGGTGGGGCCTCGCCTCGCCCCATGCCGCACGGCTGGTGCATCGATCGCGTCGCCATCTAATAATCTGCGCCTTGGGGCAGGGAACCCCTGCGCCGCAACCTCCTCACAAAGCCTAGCCGCATGTGCCTCGCTTCCCATGTTTCTCAATTTCTCGCCATCCGTCTCTCTCTTCCATCCAGGCACAGTAAACCATTAGGAGCCGCAATCTGCTTGAGTTCCGATCGTTGTGAGAGGGGGTGCATGCTCGCCGCAATTCTCGCCATCGTGCATCGTGCTCTCCATCGTACCGCTGCCCCATCTGCCACATAGCCTCGCCCCATCAGGACCAGTTCATCAGTAGCGCTGTGCGTCACAGCCGCGCAGGGTAAATTTCCAGATTTTCAGCCGCCCAGTACCAAGCGCAGTTGTCCCGGTTGTCCGCCATCGAGCGGCGCCAGGGCGGGAGCCCCTGGCGAAGAGCTTATGAACTTAACATGATAGTACCTGTACTACGCTGGGTCCAGGTGCTTGCTGAAGAGGTCCCCGCACTGCCCTTGCACCCTGCGTTGCTACACACCGACCAGGCCTAACTGTGCCGATACCGATAAGTCAGTATACATATGGACTAGCGCACAGCAAGTTTCATTGCGACTGACTCTAGCCAACGGGCTGTGCAACTGAGAGCATACTTATCTGTACTACGCGGGGTCGGGTGCAACTAGTCTTGCACGCCACCAGAGGCGTCAAACGGGCTGTGCAATCGATCATAGGGGCAACCCTTATCGACCATTAGGAGGAGAGGGGGCAAATCGCTCTGGGGCAAATTCGCTCACTTGGCTGTATTCCAGCTGATCCCTGCTGCCTGGCTGTGTGCCGTGCCCCCCCCCTTTCTGGACTTAAGCTGTGCATATGTGGGGTAACCAATGTCTGAGGGGGCGGGTCGTGGTGCGCGGGTAGTATGCGGGGTTGCTCGACCTCGAGGTCCTTTCAAGTCGTATGTCCCATGGAGAGAGTAAAACTCGGTCACCTCATTACAAGTACCAACCTGTAGTACGCTGGGTCCAGGTGCTTGCTGAGCAAGTCCCCAAACTTCCCGGTCGCCCCGCCCTCGAGCCACCCGCTGACAAACGGGCGGCAGAAGCGCAGCATCACGCCGGTGAGGTTGACCATGAGGCCGTCGGAGCAGCCAGCGGTGAGCGCTGCGACGCCGTTCGCGCCGATGACCTAAAGTTCAAGGTTCCGAGTTAAAGGGTTCTGGATTAAAGAGGGGGATGAGGGTAGGCTGCCGAGTGGCAGAGAGTGGGCGGCTAAGAAGCGCAGCATCGTGACACTGATGTGCATCATGAGGCCGTCGGAGCAGGCGGGCGCGAGCGCTGCGACGCCGCTCGCGCCAACGACCTGCAAAGGGGCGAGTGAAGCCAAGGAGGTTGCACACACACATCCACACACACACACACACACACACACACACACATCCACATCCACACACACACGCACCTTGCCCGCCTCCCCTAGCGTCGTGCGTGGCACGTTCAGGTCCGCCACGAGCGCCACCCACGCGAGCTCATCCACACATCCACACACACACACACACACACACACATATCCACACACACACACACGCACCTTGCCCGCCTCCCCAAGCGTCGTGCGTGGCACGTTCAGGTCAGCCACCAGTGCCACCCACGCGAGCACAGCCTCCCTCTGCAAGCACGCGTGTGAGTGTGTGTGTGTGCTTGTGTTTGTGTGTGTGTGTGTGTGTGCAGTAGTGTGCCACGCTAGCACAGCCTCCCTCTGCACACACGCTTGTGAGTGTGTGAGTGTGTGTGTACTGTGTGTGCGTGTGTGTGCCACGCCAGCACGGGCTCCCTCTGTGGCCAGTGTACGTATGTGTGTGTGTATGCGTGTGCATGCGCACTATGTGCGCACTAAGTGTGCGCGCACCACAAGAGACCCAGAGACCCAGAGACCTAGAGACCCAGAGACAATTGTGACTGTTTTGTACCTGCGGCCCGCGGTCCTTGCCGCGCAGCAGGCGCTCGAGCAGCAGGTGTCCTGCCTCTTGCACGCGTCGGCAGCTGCTGCCAACCACGTTCATGACGACCTGTGTGTGCGTGTGTGTGTGTGTGTGCGTGTGTGTGTGTGACTGTGTGTGTGCGTGTGCGCCGGCAGTTGCTGCCGCCCACGTTCATGACGACCTGTGCGTGCGCGTGTGTGTGTGTGTCACACGCTGCTATGTGTGTGTGTGTGTGTGAGCAGCAGGTGTCCCGCCTCCTGCACGTGCCGGCAGCTGCTGCCGACAACGTTCATGGCGACCTGTGTGTGTTTGCGTCCCACCTCTGCCTCTCCTGGCGACCCCGGGTATCCCCTGACTGACGTGAGCGCGTCCGCCCTCCCCCCGCCCTCCTCCACTCATTTGACCCCCCCCCCAACAACCACCGCGCCCCTGTGTGTGTGTGTGTGTGTGCGCGTGCGTGTGTGTGTGTGCGTGCGTGTGTGTGCGTGTGTGAGATTGTGCGTGTCCCACCTCTGCCTCTCCTGGCGCCCCCGTGTAGCCCCTGACTGATGCATGCGCGTCCGCCCTCCCCCCGCCCTCCTCCACTCATCTTGACACACACACCCTCCCCTGGCCCCTCCGAACCACCACCGCACCCCAGTGTGTGTGTGTGTGTGTGTGTGTGTGTGCGTCACACCTCCACCTCTCCTGGCGACCCTGGGCGCGTCCTTGGCGCTGGGACGCCGCGGCGGTGGAGTGGGGTCAGGGGTCAGGGTTTGGGTGGTTGGGTTCAGGGTTTAGGGCTTAGACGGGGCTCCTCTAGGGGCTGAATTCACCTCTGCCTCTCCTGGCGCCCCCGGATAGACCCTGACTGACGTGAGCGCGTCCTTGGCGCTGCTGACGAAGGACCGCTTACACAGGGTCCAGGGTTCAGGGTTCAGGGTTGAAGGCGGTTGGGGTGGCTAGGATTCACAGTTGTGTACTCACCTCTGCCTCTCCTGGCGCCCCCGAGTAGCCCCTGACTGACGTGAGGCGCGTCCGCCCTTCCCCCGTCCTCCTCCACTCATCTTGATACCCCCCCTCCCCTGGCCCCTTCGAACAACCACCGCACCCCAGTGTGTGTGCGTGTGAGCGTCCCACCTCTGCCCCTCTCCTGGCGCCCCCGGGTGGCCCCTGACTGACGTGAGGCGCGTCCGCCCTCCCCCCGTCCTCCTCCACTCATCTTGATACCCCCCCTCCCCTGGCCCCTTCGAACAAGCACCGCACCCCAGTGTGTGTGCGTGTGTGCGTCCCACCCCTGCCTCTCCTGGCGCCCCCGGGTAGCCCCTGACTGACGTGAGGCGCGTCCGCCCTCCCCCTGTCCTCCTCCTCTCATCTTGATACCCCCCCTCCCCTGGCCCCTTCGAACAACCACTGCACCCCAGTGTGTGTGCGTGTGTGCGTCCCACCTCTGCCTCTCCTGGCGCCCCCGGGTAGCCCCTGACTGACGTGAGGCGCGTCCGCCTCCACTCATCTTGACACCCCCCACTCCACCCCACCCAACGACCACCGCGCCCCAGTGTGTGTATGTGTGTGTGAGTGTGCGTCCCACCTCTGCCTCTCCTGGCGACCCCGGGTAGCCCCTGACTGATGTGAGCGCGTCCTTGGCGCTGCTGACGAAGGACGCCGCGCTCGGGGGGCCGCGCAGGCAGGACATGGGGTTCACAAGGGGGGAGACCTGTGGATGCGTGTGTGTGTGTGGGGCGGGGGGGGTATGTGTGTGGGTGGGTGTGAGGGGGGGGGGCCGCGGAGGCAGGACATAGGGTTCACGAGGGAGGAGACCTGTGTGTGTGAGTGTGTGTGTGTGTGCGCGCGCGTGTGTGTGTGTGTGTGTATGTGTGTGTGTGTGAGGGGGGGGGGGCACGCAGGCAGGACATGGGGTTAACAAGCGGGCTGACCTGTGGATGCGTGTGTGTGGGGTGGGGTGTGGGGTGGGGAGGGTACACAATGTGTGGCGAAGCTGTGCGGGCGCGAAATCTGAGTGCCGCAGAGCTGGTCAGGACATGCCACACACGCATACATGCACGCACGCACGCACTCATGCACGCACACACACACGTACACACGCACGCATGCAGACGCTCAATCAGACGCACACACACACGCACACACACAAAGATACACACGCAGACACATACACACATACACACACACACACCTGCAGCAGCGGCGCGAGCAGCGCTGCCCCCTCTGCCGCCTTGGCAGCGTTCGACGTGCGCGCAGACGCGTCGCCAGAGCGCACTTCGGTGGCGAGCGCGCCCACAAGCGCAGCCTGTGTGTGTGTGTGCATGAGAGGGAGAGAGAGAGATAGAGAGAGAGAGGCGTAGTATGTGTGGTTGTGTGTATGAGTGTGTGTGTGTGTGTGTGTGCGCGCAGACGCGTCGCCAGAGCGCACTTTGGTGGCGAGCGCGCCCACGAGCGCAGCCTGTGTGTGTGTGTGTGTTTGCGTGTGTGTGTATGTGCATGAGAGAGAGAGAGAGAGAGAGAGAGAGAGAGAGGTAGTAGGCGTGTGTGTGCGTTTGTGAGCTGACGCGTGGCCAGAGCGCACCTCTGGCGCAAGCGCGCCGGCCAGTGCTGCATGCGCGTGCGTGTGTGTGTGTGTGTGTGTGTGTGTGCGTGCGTGTGTGTGTGTGTGTGTGTGTGTGCACCTCGGTCGCGAGCGCGCAGACCAGTGCTGCATGCCTGCGCGCGTGTGTGTGTGTGTGTGTGTGTGTGTAAGTGTGTGTGTGTGTGTGTGTGTGTAACGGTCGCGAGCACGCAGACCAGTGCTGCATGCACGCGCGCACGTGTGTGTGTGTGTGAACGACGGTCGCGAGCACGCAGACCCGTGACTCGCCACGCCTTTCTGCACACTGGTGTGTGTGTGTGTGTGTGTGTGTGTGTTTGCGCATGTGTGTGCTGTGTGCGCGTATGCATGCACGTGAGTGCGTGCATCTGTATGCACGCGCCCACGCCCCCCTTGCCTGCAGCTGCGGCGGCTGTGTGAGCGCGTCGAGCATGCGCAGCGCGCCCTCCAGCTCCATCGTGCCGTTGCCCAGCGTGCTGCCAATCGTCTTGAACTCCCCGAGCGCGGAGCGTAGCAGCTTCACCCACACGCCGGCGTCGGTCGCGTTGGAGAGCCCGTACACAGCCATGCCGTCGAGGAAGGAGGGCGAGAGCGTGCCCGCCTGTGTGTGTGTGTTACAGTTACAGCTACATTGGCTTTCCAGCAAAGACTACCTCTAGTCCTAGTACCACCGCCTAGACCCAAGTCCAGTTCTGGCCCTATCAATTACTTGTGAGGGGCGGTAGCCACCAGCCGGCTGCCTGCCAACGTGTAGTCCCAGAGCAAAAAGGAGAGCTATTGTGCGTCTTCCTCGTACGACTTTTGACTGCACAATGGATGTGGCTCGGCAGCAAGGCCGGCCTCCAGCCTCCTCCCGACACTATTTTCTTAAGCTACTGATTCAGCAGCTAGGCGAAACTAGTGGCACTCGTTCTGATTGGAAGACTTTTTCGGACACGGCGTTTGAGCGTGCTCAGGATAGGGTCGGGTGGAGAGCCGTGGTGTACGGTCCGGCTGCCCCTCAGGCGCCGGCCCCTCCACCACGGCGGTCAAGTAGATTGGCAAGCGCCACTTGACCCCCTATCCCCTAGAAGCAGTTAGGACCTATTTTGGAGGCGTCGCACAATAGCTCTCCTTTTTGCTCTGGGACTACACGTTGGCAGGCAGCCGGCTGGTGGCTACCGCCCCTCACAAGTAATTGTTAGGGCCAGAACTGGACTTGGGTCTAGGCGGTGGTACTAGGACTAGAGGTAGTCTTTGCTGGAAAGCCGATGTAACTGTAACTGTAACTGCATTGTGCGACGCCTCCAAAATAGGTCCTAATTGCTTCTAGGGGATAGAGGGTCAAGTGGCGCTTGCCAATCTACTTGACCGCCGTGGTGGAGGGTGTGTGTGTGTGTGTTTGTATATGCGTTCGTGCGTGCGTGTGTGCGCTCGTGTATGTGCGTGTGCGTGTGTGTGTGTGCGTGTGTGTGTGTGTGTGTGTGTGTGTGTGTGTGTCAGGCCGCACGCAGCCATGCCTCCATAAGGGCGCGAGCGTGCCCGCCTGCGTGACACGAGTTTCGATAATCACCCCGCGCACAAGCAGCGCGGCCAACACGACGTGTGCGCCGCAAAGGCTGCCCACTCGGTTAGTTTCTTTTCAGGTTTCGTTTGGGTTTCATCGCCGGGGGGGGGGGGGGTAAACGAGGGGATGGACCCATGCGGGATGGCCAGTTTTCAGTCAATGCCACGCACCTTCATCTCTCGCACGAGCAGCGCGGTCGACACACCGTTGGCGTCGTAAAGGTCGGACTCGTTGTCGTCGCGGAGCAGCTCAAACGCCTGCAGCGCTGCGACGCCCGACAGGAACGCGGCCGCGCGCTGCGCTGGCGCTGCAAGGTTGGTTGGTTGCGTGGGTGGCTGGTTTGGGTGGGTGGGTGGTCGGGTGGGTGCGTGGGTGGTTGGGTGGTTGGTTGGGTGGTGGTTCAAACGCCTGCAGCGCTGCGGCGCCCGCAAGGAACGCGGCCGCTGCGCTGCGCTGGAGCTGCATGGTTGGTTGGTTGGTTGGTTGTGTGATCGGGTGCGTGGGTGTGTGGCGGTGTGGTTGGTTGGTTGGTTGGTTGGTTGCAGCTCAAACGCCGGATAGGAACGCCGCTGCGCGCTTCGCTGTGCCGACGAGCTTCCCGATTTGAGTGTGTGTGCGTATGTGTGTGTGTGTGTGTGTGTGTGTATGTGTGTTGTGTGTGTGTGTGTGCGCTCGCTGCGCTAGGTCAGCCGGCTGCGCAGCATCGCCTGTGCGTGGGCTGGGAGGGGGGCGGCTTGGTGCGTGCGTGTGGGTGCACGTGCGAGTGCGGCAGGGTGCCGAGGAGTGAAGCGGTGCGTGTGTGCGTGCGTGCGCCCCCTGGTGGGCTGGCGCGCTGCGTGGCCTTGCGGGCTCTCCTAGTAGAGCCCCTCCTAGACGTAGTATAGGCCTGAACTCACGCTGGTGCGCTGCGTGGCCTCGCGGGCTCTCCTAGTGGAGCCCCCCAAGACGTATAGTATAGGCCTCAACTCACGCCCCGGGGCCCTCCTGGCGCGTATAATACGTGTGAAGCCTGTCAAACACGTGCGTGCGCCCACCACACCTGCACCAGTGGTGTCATTAGCGCCTCCGCTGCGGGGGGAAACCGGGAAATTTGGGGGAAACTGCGCGGGCGAATCGCGGGAATTCCGCTCCGAAAAGTGTAAAATTCGACGATTTCAAAATATCTCGCGAAAAAACGCCTCCTGCGGGGGGCAATTCGGCACGTTCCCTCCTATGCTGCGGGGTGGGGGGTGGGGGTGGGGGCAAACAGGACATTCTTGGTTTCCTTAATGACACCACTGACCTGCGCCCCCACCCGCAGCCGCGGTCGACAGCGCCGCGTGCGCGTCGTGCAGGCACTTGAGCCGCGGCCGCGACGTCTGGCGCGGGCGCAGCAGCCACGTCGACAGCAGCAGGGACGCGTCGCGGGCAGAGACGGTGACGCCGCCGGACGGCGCCGGCGCCGGCGCGGCGCGCAGCGGCAGCGCGCCCGCGGGCGCGGACGGCATGCCCGCGAGGACCACGGCCTCGTCGAGCGCCTTAGACAGCGCGGACAGCGCGGCGTCGACCTCGGCGCTCGCGAGGGCGAGTTCGGCCGGCGGCGCCGCGCCGCCGCCCCACCACGTGAGCAGCGGCTTCATCCACTCGGGCTCGGGCGCTGCCGCGCTGGGAGGGCGCGCAGGGGCCGTCGCTGCAGCGGCGGCGCCGGGCCCGCGCGCCGGGCCCGCCCATGCGCCGGTGCCGCCTGCAGGTCCGCCCGCGTGCTGCCCGCCCATGGCCGCCATCATCGCCTGCTGCAGCGCTGCATTGAGGCTCGCTGCATTGAGGTTTGTCGCGTTGACGGCACCGCCCGCGGCCGGCTGCTGCGCTGCCGGTGCCGGCGCCGGCCCTCCTGCTCCCGATGGATCAGAGCAGGAGGGCATGTGGGTCGGTTGATAGTCAGGGGGCGTGCACGCGTGGGGTGCGGCACGCGACGCCCCGGCAGACACCCACGTACCTTGCATCGCCTGCTGCAGAGCAGCAGCAAGGTATCCAGGCATGTCGCCTGCCGCCGGTGGCGCAGCGGGCGCTGGCGCAGGTGCCGGTGCAGGTGCGGGCGCAGGCACCGTCGCAGGTGCGGGCGCAGGTGCCGGTGCGGGTGCCGATGCCGGTGCTGCCGCCTGCCCCATGGCCCCTGCATGCATGGCGCATGCATGGTGCATGCATGGCGCTTGCATGGTGCATGCGCTCGCGCGCCTGCCTCGTGTCACACATGGATTACTGCGAAACATCCAGTTGCACGCAGGGCTGTGCGCCGCGCACCTTGCATGGCCTGCTGCAGCGCTGCCGCAAACAGATCTGCCGCGCTTGGAGCTCCTCCAGCTCCCACCGCTCCTCCAGCAGCTGGCGCTGCGGGCCCACCACCACCAAGGGCGGCCGCCAGGCTTGCGCTCAGCTGGCTCGCGGCATCACCAGCAGGCGGTGCCGCCCCTCCCTGCGATGGCGAAAACACACACGCGTCATGCCATGCAAGCCCCGAGGCGCATGCGCGCCGCGAGATCACGCCACCCACAACGCACGGAGCACTTGTGTACGCATGGCACATGCGGTGGAGAGGGGGCGCATGCCCTCGTGGCGGTCGGGCGAGGGACCACGCCTCGTGCTGAGCTCACATCAGCCAGCGACAAAGCTAGGGCCATTTGAAGCTCCATTTCCTCTTGCTCGTCGTCCGGATCCATGTTGGCATCAGTTCTAACTGACCAGGGGACGGACGTCCCAGAGTGAGTTCGAGTGTGGGGGGCTCAAATAGAAGTTAGGGGGGCTAGAGTTGATGATGATGATGATGGATATTACAGTCTGTGTGACACCAGTAATGATGTATAAGACCGGTGTCGGCGCTAGCGCCCGACACCTTAAACTCAGTTTCAGTGGGAAACTGGCTGGCTACCTGGTAGGGGTGAGGGTAAACCCCCACACGCGCGCACGCACTGGACCTAGACAGGACACTGGGCCCCCAGATCCACCCTATACCACCCAGGTAGTGACAGCAACGCATTGTTGGTGTGCGCCTGTGTTCTACTACTAGTCCCGCCGCCGCCATTGGCTCCAGCAATCTCCTCCATGCCCGCCAGCAATCTCCTCCACGCCCGCCAGCAATCTCCTGTATGCCCGCAAGAAATCTCCTCCATGCCCGCCAGCAATCTCCTGTATGCCCGCCAGCAATCTCGTCCATGCATGGGCGCCGCCATGCGATCTCCATGCGCCGCGCCGCGCTCCATGCGCGCCAGCACCCGTACCACCCGCCTCATTCCCGTTCTTTAGCCATTCCCCGTGACACCTATGGCTGATCCTTGTTCCGCCGTCCCCTTTGGCATCTGTAACCCGTATCCTCTCCCTGTAGCCTCATTCCCCGTTCTTAACCGCCATCTCCATTATGGTGCCCGCCCGCTGGTGGGGCCTCGCCTCGCCCCATGCCGCACGGCTAGTGTATTGATTGCTGCGCCATCTATAATCTGCGCCTTGGGGCAGGGAACCCCTGCGCCACAACCTCCTCACAAAGCCTAGCCGCATGTGCCTCGCTTCCCATGTTTCTCAATTTCTCGCCATCCGCTTCCATGCCCGCCTGCAATCTCCTCCACGCCCGCGAGCAATCTCCTGTTTGCCCTCAAGCAAGCTCCTCCATGCCCGCCAGCAATCTCCTCCATGCATGCACGCGCAGAGCGCCGCCATGCAACCCCCATGCGCCGCGCGCGCCATGCGCGCGCCGCGCCCGCCAGCTCCCGTAGCCTCATTCCCCGTTCTTTACCCATGCGCCGTGACGCATTAGCCTTGTCCGCCGTCCCCTGGCATGCATAACCCGTAGCCTCATCCCCATAGCCGCATTCCCCGTTCTTAGCCGCCATCTCCATTATGGTGCCCGCCCGCTGGTGGGGCCTCGCCTCGCCCCATGCCGCACGGCTGGTGCATCGATCGCGTCGCCATCTAATAATCTGCGCCTTGGGGCAGGGAACCCCTGCGCCGCAACCTCCTCACAAAGCCTAGCCGCATGTGCCTCGCTTCCCATGTTTCTCAATTTCTCGCCATCCGTCTCTCTCTTCCATCCAGGCACAGTAAACCATTAGGAGCCGCAATCTGCTTGAGTTCCGATCGTTGTGAGAGGGGGTGCATGCTCGCCGCAATTCTCGCCATCGTGCATCGTGCTCTCCATCGTACCGCTGCCCCATCTGCCACATAGCCTCGCCCCATCAGGAACAGTTCACCAGTAGCGCTGTGCGTCAGAGCCGCTCAGGGAAAATTTCCAGATTTTCAGCCGCCCAGTACCAAGCGCAGTTGTCCCGGTTGTCCGCCATCGAGCGGCGCCAGGGCGGGAGCCCCTGGCGAAGAGCTTATGAACACACTAGCGCCAGACCCAAAATCCGAGCATTATTGCAAGCAAACATAAATTCACTGATCTAAGATGCACAGTGTGAGCGAGCGAGCCAGTGGAATAGCGAGTCTAGATTGCAATCGCGACTAGGGGGCCCCCTAGTAATCCCCACGGGGGGGGGGGGAGGGGCACGATTCAGTACCAGCGCGACTCACAGGTGTAGCAGCCCGAGGAAACCCTTCGAGCAGCACCACATCCGCTCCTCTCGCTCTCCCTGCCGCAGCGAGCCGCAGGTTGGAGCGCTGCTTGGCGTGGCGTCGCGCTGCTTCTGGAGGGGGACGCAATATGGCACTCATACTGCGTGTAGTGCAGCAGCTGACGAGCGCACCTCGGCGGGCCATGGTGCCAGATGCGGCGGTACTTCGTAGTGCATTACTCTCTTCCTTCACATCCTCACCAAAACAGTTGCAGAGCTCGCCTCCACTAGGTCATGCCTTGTTATCCGGTTTTTACAGGCGGTCATTGCTTCTTTTACCTTGAGCAGCTCCTCTCATTTTTGCGGGCTGTGTAGGCATTCTGTGTTTACACCGGGTAGCACGCAGCACAAACAAACGACGTTGGTGGATTTTATAGTCAATGTGCGCCTCCCCCAATTGTGCTCACCAAGGCTCGTGTCGGCGTGAGGCCCAACGCACCGACTGAAACTGAAACACTGGCTGAAACTGCGCACAGTCCGCCCTCCCCCCCCAAACTCGATACAACGGCTTGAGCTTTACAGCAAACATGGCATCATAGAGGTTTGTGCTGGTGTGCTGTTGTAGGGTGGACTTTTTATTGCTTGTCCGGGGGAAACGGACAAGTAGATGCGCACGTGCCAGGCAGGGCACAGAATGCAGCAGTATGCTCCCCCCCCCCTCTTTACCAAATGCTGTCTTTTATGTACACCAGATCGGACGCACCCAGAGCACGAGAAGGGTCCATTTTTTGGCGCGCGTGCGTGTACACGCACGCACGACTTCAAGTGTGGCGGTCACCCCTGCCAGGGCTCTGCCCATCTTTCCAATGGTTTACATATAAATAGTCTGTGTGGTCAGTACCCCCTGGGTGGGCTTGGGGGCCTTGCCGGGGTTTGGAGTAGCAACCCTGGCTCACACTTCCTACATTTTCTCTTGTGCTCCCCCCCTGCGTGCTCCCGTCCTTTTTTTGGGACTAAGCTAAAATGGCACCCATTCCTGGTGCGTGTTGGAGCTGCTGTACGGGAGCGGGCGGGGCTGCATGCAGAGGGTGCTAGGGCGGCGGGGAGGGGTGCACTTGCAGCATGGGCTCACCCACCGTCGGTGCGGCACGCGTGCGCAGAGCTGCTGGCCAAGAAGCAGAAGCGCGACGAGCTCGCGGCCGCCGCCGCCGCGACCGCTGCGGTGGAGGGCAAGAAGGCTGCCAAGGCGTCTCGCGTGGCCATCTTCAAGAAGGCCGAGGCGTACGCCAAGGAGTACGTGGCTGAGGTGAGCGTATCGTACGACGGTCGTGCTGTGCAGCGGCGGCGATGGTGGCCCGCAGAAGCGGGGCTGGTTCAGGCGGCGAATGCGATGTTGCGTGTTGGCTTCGCTGGTCTGCCTGCGCATGCCCGCCACCAGGGTGCAGCGGCGTTCTGCGTTGCGTGCCGCGGGTGATGACGCCGGATACGGACGCATGCACGCGGTGGTGCCACAGGAGAAGGAGATAATTCGCCTGAAGCGCGAGGCCAGGGCCGCCGGTGGCTTCTACGCCCCCCCGGAGCACAAGCTGCTGCTGGTGGTCCGCATCAAGGGTCTTAACAAGATTCACCCCAAGGTGCGCGCGGCAGGAGGGGCAGGGAGGGGGAGGCGGCATGGGGTCAGGGCGGCGCGGCTCCGCATTCGATGGGCCAGTGCGTTACCACCACGACGCGCTTGCCTCGATTCCCGCAGACCAAGAAGATCCTGCAGCTGCTGCGCCTGCGCCAGCTCAACATGGGCATCTTCCTGAAGGTGAGCATGCATGCGGGGTCGAGGCATGCGCATGGGCCGCGCGGCGCATGCATGGGCGTGCGCTAGCACTTGAGCACTGAGCACTTGCAGGTGCCTCTGCCAAGGGGAGCACTTGCAGGTGCCTCTGCTCGCAACAAGGGCTCTGCACCTGCAGGAGGGGGCTCTGCAACCGCGGCCCATGGGCGCCTGCCCACCGCCGTGCATGCGGCGTGCATGTGTCCCACCCCGCCAGGTGACCAAGGCGACCGTCGGCCTGCTCAAGTTTGTGGAGCCCTACATTGCGTTCGGCTACCCCAACCTGAAGACCGTGAAGGCGCTGATCTACAAGCGCGGCTACGGCAAGGTGTGTGATTTGTGATAAATCGTGGTGGCGCGCAAGCGCATGTCCACCATGGTGGTGTGTGGAACGCGGGGAGTGCAGTGCACCGAGGGCAGCGTATGCTGACCCCGGTGTGCGTGGTCCCGCCGATCCCCGTGCCCCTGGCTGATGTCGCACGCGCCACGCCTGGATGGTCCATGACCTGCGCTCCCGCGCGCCCCTTTCTCCTCGGCAGGTCAACGGCAACCGCATCCCTCTCACCGACAACAAGATCGTTGAGGGATCCCTGGGCAAGCACGGCATCGTGTGCATGGAGGACCTCGTCCACGAGATCATGACCGTGGGCCCTGCATTCAAGCAGGCCAGCAACTTCCTGTGGCCCTTCAAGCTGTCGCCGCACGGTGAGCGACTGGGGCGGATCGGGAGGGGGGGGGGGGGGCACGTGCGTGCGCGCCCGCCGTGCTCGCGCTGTCTTATGTCCACCATACCAGCACTGTGTCGTAGCGTGTGTGCCGTGGTGGCACAGGGGAGGTCGGGGTTGTGTGTGTGCGCGTGTGCGCGTGGGCGGGGTGGTGCATGTGTTCGGGGTGGTGTGTGTGCGCGCGTAGTCGGGGTGGTGTGTGCGGGGTGGTGCGTGTGCGCGGCGTGTCGTCTGTTCGCAGGACATTAAAGTGGCGGCTTATAAGTGGCGGCACCGGCTCGGCACGGCTGTGCTGCGCACCCGTCGCTGCTTCTGCTGCTGTGGCTGCTGCCGCGGGCTCGCGCGCTTACGCCCTCCCTCACCCCACCGCCTCTTTTCACACTTGCGCAGTCGGTGGCATGCACCGCAAGCGCGTGCACTACATCGAGGGCGGCCACGCCGGCAACCGCGGAGAGAACATCAACAAGATGGTCGCCAAGATGGGCTGCTAAACGGTGTTTGGCGCGTCTCTTGAGACTGGGCTGGCTGTGTAACGGTAGACACTCGAGTGATACTGCTGCCTGGGCCCACAATCCTACCAGGGGGAATTTCAAGGGCCGTCGACGCCCCTCTCTCCGCACTTGCAGGGAGTTGGTCTGGTGGTTGTGGACATCCACAGCTTGAACACAGCGCTCATTCTAGGCACTTGTGTCATCATTACTCCAACCAGAACGCAAAATGCGTAAAGTGGGGCCACTCACTCACCCCTGTGACTGGATCACCACACATTCTCCCACACAACTGAAGACAGGCGAGCAATCGCAGCACAGTGTAGCGACCATGATGCTGGCAGGTACCAGGAGCAGCTGCTGCTGCAGCCCATCAGCACGAGGGGGTCGGGTGCGTCTTTATTTTAGAACTGGCATCCATCGCACGCACGCCCTCAAATCCACATGCGATTGCGTTGCATCGGCACGCGCAGGCGCAACCGCTGGTGGTGCGAAGTCCAGGTCGAGTGCCGCTGCGGCGCGTGTGCGCCAAGCAAGGTGGGTGCATGAGCATGCAACATGCATGCATGCGGTGCGGTGCGGTGGTGCCCTGCGTGCATGTACAGGCTTGACACGTTGGAACGTGCATGCATGCATGCATGCACTGCCTCCATTGGCACACCATGCGTGTGTTTACATTCTGCCACGGCACGCACATGCGGGGGGGGGGCCATGCGCGCAGGCGGCATCGGCGACGAAGACATGGATGTCGCTGTGTTTCGCTTCACGCTCGGCATCCCCGGGTTTGAAGACAGGATGGTGCCGCGCGTGGTGTCGTACGTCGGGGGCGCCGCCCTCATCATCAACCACATCATCAGCAGTGTGGGCGAGTCGCAGGTGTGTCGAGTTTGCGCGCACACGTGTGACGGACGCCGCCGCTGCCCTCCTCTCCCGCACCGCCACCCCCTCCGCACGCACACACCCCACCCCTTCAGCCCACAGCACGCACGCGCGCAAATCCTACACACACATCACAACACCACCCCGCACACCCACCCCGGGTGTGTGCTCGATGCCGTTGTCTCAAGCCCTTGCTGCCATCGCCACGCACAGGCGCGCGTCGAGGGCCTGTGCGGCGCGCTCGCAGTGCTCCTGTTCCTCGTTCCTGAGATTGAGGAGCGGATGCGGGAGGCGCAGCCGGGGCGCGGGCGCGTCGCGGGCGCGGGTGCGGTGCCCGGCTCAACCAATGGGTTCTTCCTCGCGGCGTCACTGCCTGAGCGCGCCAAGCGGGAGGCCGCGTGGTGCAGCTTTGCGCTGCTCAGGTGCGCTCTCTGCGAGGGGGCTCGATGCAGAGGAGCGCGACTGCTTGCACCGTGTGGTGACGCGCGCACGCACACACACAGACACACACACACACATAGGGGGGTCACACACGTACACACGCACACGCACACACACACCACGCATGCCCCCCCCCCGCTCACTCAACACACGCATGCGCGCGGCTGCTGCACAGGAACACCAACTCGTGCGGCGTGTTCGTGGTGGGGCGGGACGGGAGAGCGCTGCTCGCGCGCGGCGCGCTCGGCAGCAGCGTGGTAACGGCCGGGGACGCGGACGCGTCACTCGGCGCGGTGTCGCGCGCGCTTGCCGACGCGGGGTTGGGTGCGGGCGTGGCGTCGCCCGGCTCGTCTCCGTCGAGCAGTGGGAAGGTCGGCGCGTTGGCAGGCGTGCGCGGGGGCGAGGGGGCGGCGTCGCCAGCGCAGCTGTGGCTGCCCGACCGGGGCGCGATCGGGTCGGCGGGCCTCGCGTCGCTGCGCGCGCTGCCGAGCGGCGCCGAGTCTCTGTTGGTTACGCGCGTGGGCGGCGGCAGCGGGGGCGAGCCAGCAGGCCTCATGTTGCTGTTCTCGGAGCGACCACGGTAAGTTTGGGGCATTGGGGGGAAGGGACGTGCGGGGGGTGGGGTGGGGCTGCTTGGCTGTGCGGAAGTCACACAGTGAGGTTTGCAAGCCCACTGCGTTGTTGTCGCGGGCACTTACGTGCACCCTTTCAACAACACGCCTCACCTTCCCACTTCTCCAGGGCGTTGTCAGACCGGGAGCGGCGGTGGGCGTCAGCCATCGCTGCGAAGCTGGCTGCAGTCCTGGAGTAGACGAGCCATTCATGGTTCCTAGTTGTAAAAGTTCTGATCTGTGCCGGTAGACGGCAGATGCCTGTAGATCCTAGATGTGCTGTGCTGTGCTTTCACGTGTCGTGATCCGTTCCGACGGTGTGGCGGTGAAACCCACACACCCTCCGACAACTCTTTTGAAACTCTGCACCCTCTCTGCACTCCCCTCCCTCTCCCATCCACCCACCAAAACCAACCCGTCAGCAATCATGTCCGGCCGCAAGTACGACCTCCCCATGCACCAGCACGGCAAGGCTCGCGTGCGGCTCGGTCGCACTTGGCGCGATGCATCCGGTGTGCACCACTTCGTCGAGTGGACGGTGAACACAATGCTCGAGAGCCCAATGTAAGTAATGGGGACGGGTGATCGGCGTGTGTTTGCTGAGGGGGGGGCGCAGGGGGGGGGGCTTTGTCGTTCGCTCTCTCATCTCTTTGAAACCTCGTCGCAGGGAACACGCCTTCTACGAGGGCGACAACGCTGGCATGACGACGACGGACACGCAGAAGAACACGGTGAGGCGCAGCACGCACGTGTGCGGCCAATCCGAGCACCTTCGCGCAGCTGCCTCCCTGCATGCATGCATGGCCCACCATTCAATTGTCCATTGCACACTGCCTCCTTGCAGGTCTACATCGTGGCCAAGCGCATGCAAGAGCGCGCAACAATCGAGCAGTACGCCACCGCGCTCGCGCAGCACTTCGTGCGCACGTACCCGCTGGTACGCACGCACGCGTACATGCGTGCACGCGCTGCCAGCTCCTCCCGCTGGTGGTGCCCACCCCAGCGTGCCAAACTGCACAAGCCAGTACGGGCCCGCCCCCCTCCCCTCCCCAATTAAGTGCCACCTACGGTGTGTGTACGCCCCTCACCCCGCCCTGTGCCGCGCGATCGCAGGTCAGCAAGTGCAAGGTCCAGGTGGAGCAGAAGCCGTGGGTGCGCACGACGGTCGGCGGCGTGCCGCACGACCACGCCTACGTGATGTCTGGCACCGAGACGCGCACTGTGTTCGTCAACTACAACAAGGCGGGCGAGCTCAACGTGACCGCTGGTGTCAAGGACCTGCAGGTGCGCGTGTCGTGCACCCATGGCTTGGGGGGGGCTCCCCCTCCCGGGCTGCTCTGCTGGGGCATCAACACTGATCCTCTCTCGCGCGCGCGGCCGCCTCCGCTCCCACCCACCCACCCACGCACTGACGTATTCACCCACACACCCAGCACAAGCCACCGCTCATTGAGCACGCCGCCGCTGGGGCCCACTGCCCCCTCCTGTATGGGACGATCACAGCAGGGGGCCCACAGCCCCCTCCTCTGCGATCACCGCAGGGGGCCCACTGCCCCATCCTCTGCGATCACAGCAGGGGGCCCACTGCCCCCTCTTGTGCTCACGAGCAGCCACCTCTGCCCCTAGGGTTGCCCGCCTCGCGGCCTCCCGCACCCGTAGCCAGCGCCCTCGCTCCCACGCCCCAAGGATGCGTACTGCAAACCTGTGACCACCTCTTTCCCCTCGTGTCACGGGACGTTGGGTGTAGCTTAGCTACGGCCCATGAAAACCCTGACCGAGGTCGGTAGCTAGCCACGCACCTACAGCTTAACAGCGGCACCAACTACTGGTTATTAGTTGCCCCTATTGGACCTCAACCATACAGAGCGCCTAATGCGACACTGCCCGTGCCCGACCTCGCGCCTCCTCCCACCAGGTGCTCAAGACGACGCAGGCCGGGTACGTGGGCTTCCACAAGGACGAGTACACGCTGCTGCCCGAGGCGACCGACCGCATCCTCGCGACGTCAGTCACGTCGACGTGGAAGTACTCGTCGCAGCCGGCGTGCTACGACGTGGCGTTCGCCGCCACGCGCGCCGCGCTGACCGAGACGTTCTTCGGGCCGCCGAAGCAGGGCGTGTACTCCCCGAGCGTGCAGTACACGATGTACCAGATGGGCGAGGCGATGCTCGACCGCGTGCCGCAGATCGAGAGCGTGTTCTTCAACTGCCCGAACATCCACTTCCTCCCCTGCAACCCGGTCACGTCGAAGTTCAACAACGACGTGTACGTGGCGACGAGCGAGCCGCACGGCAACATCGAGTGCGTGGTCTCACGAAAGGGTGCGCGCCCCCACGTTTCTAAGCTATGAGGGCGGAGACCTGAATCCTGTGACCGCAACATGCACGCACACGATGACGACACACGCCTGACACGTTGAGCCGTGTCAGTGAATAGCAACAGACAGGCCGAGTGACTATGCAGACTTTGTAGGTAGCAGGAGTGTGGGTGAGCGAGAGAGCTGTAATGTACCATGCGAGGGAGGCTGTTTGGGAGCTGAGTAGAGGGAGAGGGTGCTGATCATGAGAGAGGGGCGCAGCAGGAGCAGCCTGGGCTTGAGCCAGGGAGGTGGGGCTTCAGTTGGAGCACGCGTGTGGGGACCACACATGTCTGCGCTCTGAACAGCGCCTGGACATACTATGGCCTCAGTGAGTCAAACCCTCGCAGCCGTGCGCGCGTGTGGTGCGCAGCGGGCCCCACTCCCGCCCCTGGAAGTCGCATACATCAGGCCAGGTCGTCGTTTGAGTGACAAGGGGGCGGCAGCTCTGTGTGCATCTGACGTGGTGCACGTGAGGAACACAGTTGGTTCACGGGGGCTGCTCGGGGGAGGGATGTGAGGGGAGTGGCACCCTAGCAGCCGGGTGCTCCGTTACAGGTAAGTTTGAAGCACACAGTTGGTACACGGGGGCTGGGTGGGAAGCTGACGATTGTGTCACAACATAGGAGGGGGGGGGAGGTGGCAACTATCGCCAGTGCCCGCCCCCCTACCACGGCCCCCTCCCTCCCGCAGCAGCGCCGTGCGGCCTACTACGACGCTCGTGCTCCGGAGCAGACCTGTGGAGGAGAGGCCCAGTGCGGGGGGGGGGGGGGGGGGGCGCAGCCCCCTTGTTGATGTTGAGTCCTAGTGCTAAGTGTGCTGGAGTATCGGCGGGTGTCTCTAGTAGAAGAGTAGCCTGCTTAGCTGGAAACCCCGTGTTACTGTTACTGTTACTGTTACCTAGTGCTCGACTGGTGGAGAGCGCCAGCTGTGCCACAATGTAAGCTTAAGTCAGTAAGTCGCTCGCCAACGTTCCGTACCCGTGCCCGCAGGAGAGCAGGAGCACAGCCGGGGTAATATCCATTCCACATACACACGTCGTTTTGAGTCGTGAGTTAAGTTGCTACATGGATTGAGTGTCAATGTCAACAATTCGTTTTGGTCCGCAGGCAAACTCGTAAATACCATTCAACTCCTACGGGTGCGTCTGCATGAGTGCCCATGATGCAGCGCCCAGCGCGGTCTTCCATTCGTGGGCGCTTTCCGCCTTTTTGCCTTGTCCCCGTCCGCCAGTCTGCCCAGCAGAGCAGCAGCAGCAGCAGCAGCAGCGCCCCTCGCCGAAGCCTGGTCCCTGGGCGGCAGCCCCAGCAGGTCCTCCACCGTGCGCCTGCCGACACTCCCCGTGCCGCCGCCACCACCACTACCTCCACCCCTCAGCTGCGTGCTGCCCAGCGGCGCAGGCGGCAGGTGCGCCCACGACGCAAGCTGCACACTTGCAGTGTTGTCCCCACCGACCATGCCAGCGTGATGAGGTGCAGCAGCGCCAGTGGCAACAGCGGCACCGGTCGTCGTTGGCACGGTGACGTGCGCAGCGTGAGCATGCATCTATGTGCGTGCCTCCTGGTCCAGCGCGGCGTGCACGTCGTGGTGCCTTGCTGGCGGTGGCGCCCGGTGGTGAGGGAGCACGCCCGCCAGGAGGTCATATGCGCCATGAATATAGATGCAGATGAATCCACTGTGCATCCACCGGACGGTCGCATGTGCTGCCCCTCCCCCCCTATTCCGCCACGCTTGCAGCCATCGCCTTGGTCCCCGCCATGTGGAAAGAAGCACGCCTGCGTAGGTCCCTACTTGAAGCACGTGCCAAAGCTTTCTCCCACTGTCGTGTGCTACCTGCCGTCATGGCAGCCGCAGTGCTGCACTTTCAGCTTGAACAGCCCGGTCTCGGCGGCGTCGGACACGATGCGCAATGGAGACATGTCGGCGTGCACGCAGCGGAGGAGCTGGCTCCACGCGCGCTCCAGCACATGTGAAAAGTAGGTCGAGTCGCGTGAAACCCTGTCAGGCAGACAAGGCAGCGGTGGGAAGATTTTGTAACTTGGTGCGAGAGATGAACAACGCAGAGGGCTACCCGTGGGGAACTTCACTAAGGTCCAATCAGTAAACGTTTCTTGCGGCATCATCACCCACTCGTCACCCACATGTTGAATTTCAGGAAAGCCCTCTGGCCTTCATTCTCTTGGGGGTTGCCATGCCAGTTCGCGTCGTCCAGGAACTCGTCATTTATCCAGTGGCTAGGCCTCCAGGTAGGCTGTCAGGCGATCCCAGGTGGCCAGCGAATGGTGGGCGATGCGGCCGCGAGACACCAGGAACTGAGCAGAAAGGGGGGGGGGGGGGATGTGAGACGGGGTAGAGCAGGGTGCAGAGCTGCGGGCTCGCCGTTGGGCCGCGAGGGGACCAGGGTGTTGCGGCAAGGCGACACTGTGGGTGACGGCTGCACGTGCACGTCGCGCTGCCTACACGTGCCCACCCACGTCCCGCCCCGCGCACGCACACACGCACACACTCACGCACGCACACCGACGCACCTGGCCCTCCATGCACGCGCACCGACACACCCAGTGATTTCCTTTTCGGCTCTACACAGCCATTTGGCTGTATTCCGGCTGTACTTTGACCTTAAACACAGCTCAACCTATTCAGTGGATTGGAAGTCTGGCAAGCCCGCCAGATAGAGCTCGTCAACAGCTTTCAAACGACCTATGTATGAGGACAAACGGTCGGTGGGAGGTCAATGGTCAACGAGGTCAAAGCAAGATCCGGCTGTGGAACAACTAATTAAATTTCGTGAAAAGAGCATCACTGGACACACCTGACCCTCCATGCACACGCGGAAGTGCCCGCTGCAGTTCACGCCCATTCCAGTCTTGTACAAGCTTACCAGCTGGCCCATGCGAACCTGCATACAGCAGATGGTATGTTGAACAGAGGCCCCACCCGATCAGGCACGGGGTGTGTGTGGGGGGGAGGGTGGGGGTGGGAGTCTGTTCGCGTGTTGAAGGCGGAGGGGGCGCCTGGCATGTAGTGTACTGGGGAGGGCGCCTACCCTCACCCCCTCTTGAGTGGCGATTTAACCATAACCACCACAGTCCCCAAGCTCCACACCCTTCAAACCCCTGAGACCAGGATGTGGGGCCGTCCCACGCGTGGTGATCGGGTGTGGCCCTTGCGTGGTCCTGGGTCCATCCCACACGATGAGTCTTAGGGTGGATTTTTACCCATCTTGGACCAACTCCCTTTCCAAACGGAGGTTGGAGAATTTGGAAAGTTGCAGTTTTTCGTGTGGAAAAGTCCCCGCGGGGGGGGGGGGGGGGGCGTTGGCCCGCTTTGACTGGGGTGGATATGGACGTAACTAAGAAAGAGGAAGGGCGTGGCGCTGATCCGGTGTCAAATTCCAAGTTTGGGGGCATGGAGTCTGAAAAGTGCTGCCTGCACGGACGTCTGGGACTACACTTGGGCAGGCAGCCGGCTGGTGCCTACCGCCCCTCACAAGTAATTTCTAGGGCCAGAACTGGACTTGGGTCTAGGCGGTGGTACTAGGACTAGAGGTAGTCTTTGCTGGAAAGCCGATGTAACTGTAACTGCACGGACACTCACTTTGTAGTGGCCGCAGTTGGCGCAGCTGCACTAGTCGAGGCTGCCGAGGCACAGGAAGTCGGTGCACTGCTGCTTGAAGCGGTGGAGCGTGGTCCGGAAGTGGCGGTCGTACTCGTTGGGCACGCCCTGTGTACACACGTTTGTGTTTTGCGAGGGTTGCGGTTGATGATGATGATGGATGTTGCAGTCGTGTGTGACGCACCTAACAGGCAGCGTGTTCGACCTGGCTCGGCGTATAGCGCCCAAGCACTACACACGGGTGGCTGGCTACTGGTGGTGGGGGGCTAGTGGGTCAGGGCTGGACCTAGACAGGGCACTAGGCCCCCAGATCTGACTCCTCCCCGTGGGGGCACGGCTGGGGTTCACAGGACCGCGGGATCGTGTCCCTAGACCTCCACCGTGGCGGCAGCAGAGGCTACTGATCATTGTGTATCAGAAGGGACGTGGGGGCTGGTCAAGAAGTGACCTGAAATGATGAAAAGGTTAATCTGAGTTCACTTAAACATTGTGGGGGTAGCGGATTCTAGTCGCATCTCCCCCCCCCCCCCCCATCTTGGCATACCAATTCAGGACGTAGGGTTGCGTTTCTAGCTAGGTTTTAGGGTCTTCAGGGTCAAGGTTTTACAGGTTTTACACGTACGTGCCCGTAGGGCCCCGGGGCGTGAGTTATGGCCTAGGGAGCTCTACTAAGAGAGCCCGCAAGGCCACGCAGCGCGCCAGCCTCCCAGCTGCAGGCGGGGGCGGTGGATTCTAGTAGCAGGCTACAGGACGCTACTAGAGTGTCATCCTGGCATACCTCTTCAGGCTATAGGGTTTAGGGCATACCTCTGCAGGGCTTAGGGTATAGCTAGGGTTAAGGGTCTTGAGGGTCAAGGTTCAGGGTCAACCTGGCATACCGTTTTGGGTGCACTCCCTCTGCAACAA
Organism: Chlamydomonas sp. UWO 241; assembly: GCA_016618255.1. Taxonomy (NCBI): domain Eukaryota; kingdom Viridiplantae; phylum Chlorophyta; class Chlorophyceae; order Chlamydomonadales; family Chlamydomonadaceae; genus Chlamydomonas; species Chlamydomonas priscui. Next base: position 556,292 of record VFSX01000034.1, on the reverse strand, counting down.
ACGACAACGCCGCCATGCGAGCGAGGCCAACGAGTGCTCCCCTTGCCCCCATCCAGGGCGGCCCGCCAAGCTTGCTTCTCTCCTGTCCCTCCTCTTTGCTCAGCTTCAGGCAAGACTCCTAACCCTAAACCCTTAACCCTTAACCACAAACCTTAAACCCTAAACCCTAAAACCTAGACCCTAAACCCTAGCGGTCTGCTTCCTCGTGTGATTCGCGACCTGGCCCCATGGTTTTAACCCCGGAACCCCACCAACCTGGGTGAAGAGCGTGTGCGGGGCGAGGGCGCCGTACTGCGACGTTATATGCGCCAGGTAGGAGTGACCCTCGCGCCCAATGTTCGGCAGCACCACAAAGTAGTCGACCTGCTTGCGTGCGTGTGCGTGTGCGTGTGCGTGTGCGTGTGCGTGTGCGTGTGCGTGTGCTGTGCGTGTGCGTGTGTGTGCGTGTGTGTGTGTGCGCGTTGTGCGTGTGCGTGTGCGTGTGCGTGTGCGTGTGCGTGTGCGTGTGCGTGTGCGTGTGCGTGTGCGTGTGCGTTGCGTGTGCGTGTGCGTGTGCGTGTGCGTGTGCGTGTGCGTGTGCGTGTGCGTGTGTGCGTGTGCGTGTGCGTGTGCGTGTGCGTGTGCGTGTGCGTGTGCGTGTGCGTGTGCGTGTGCGTGTGCGTGTGCGTGTGCGTGTGCGTGTGCGTGTGCGTGTGCGTGTGCGTGTGTGTGTGCGTGTGCGTGTGCGTGTGCGTGTGCGTGTGCGTGTGCGTGTGCGTGTGCGTGTGCGTGTGCGTGTGCGTGGCCGTGTGCGTGTGCGTGTGCGTGTGCGTGTGCGTGTGCGTGTGCGTGTGCGTGTGCGTGTGCGTGTGCGTGTGCGTGTGCGTGTGCGTGTGCGTGTGGGTCTGCGTGTGCGTGTGCGTGTGCGTGTGCGTGTGCGTGTGCGTGTGCGTGTGCGTGTGCGTGTGCGTGTGCGTGTGCGCAAACATGTGCGCGCACGCGTGCGCGCGCGCGCCTGCGTCGAACCCACCAGTGCGTCCCACAGGTCGTTCGCGTCGCCCCACGCCAGCTCCCGCCTCAGGCCCAGCAGCAGCCCCTGGAACGCGAACTCGTAGCCCCCGGCCCCGACACGGACCAGGTGGCGGTGGAGCGCGGGGTCGGACGCGCACACGTGCCGGCCGAGCGCCGCAATGTCGGCACGGATGGGTTCGAGCCCGGTCAGGAAGCAGCGCCGGAAGAGGCGCATCAGCGACCGGAACGCGAGGAACGCGCGCGCGTCGGCCTCGGCCGCGGCGCACGGGTCGGGGCCCGCCCCTCGCGCGTCCACCCGCGCCAGATGGGCTGCGCCGACATAATTGGCGACACCCCGCAGCTCGCCACGCTGTGGACCACATCTGTCAACAACAGCGACACCGCTCCCGGCCAGATCCTGTGCATCGGCCGCCGCGCTGCCGTGCACGTCCGCGCCCACGCTGTGCTGCCCGCCGTCGCCGCCCACCCTGTGGCGCCCGCCGTCGCCGCCGTCGCCGCCGTTGCCGCCCGGCCCCCCTCCGGCACCGTACCCTCCAAACCCCCCGTGCCCGCCGGCGCCACCGGCGCCGCTCGGCCCCCCTCCGGCCGTACCATACCCGCCAAACACCTCCAGCAGCGGCGCAACGAGGTCGGTCATGCCTGCGTCGGGGACATCTGGAGTTGGGCCGCGTGCATGGCTGCGGCGGGGTGCTAGGTCGCGGCGCGTCGCACTCTGCCTCCCCCCCCCCCCTTGCCCCCCGTGCACGCCCCTTTAGCAGTCTTCGTCGTCGAATGCACAACACAACGGGGGCGCCTAAACCCTGAGTACACGCAAGGCCCGAAGCCAGCCGTTCACAGACCCGCACTCGTCATACCTTGGCAGTAGCCGACCTCTGGGTCGGCGAGCGCGTAGAGCGCGAGCACGCGCTTGGCCCTCGCGACCGCGTCGGCCCTGTATATGGAATGGTAGGGTGTTGCCAAGAATGAGTGTCACCCCTGCATGGGAGTATGAGTGTTACCGAGAACACAGTCCACGATCCATCCCAGTGCTTTGCTTCCACGAGAAGAAAAATGACCCTTAAGAAACCCTACATTATAATGTATGGGATGGTGAGGTGCTACCTCAAAAGTCAGCCCGGGGGGCAAGGTCATCAACTCAGAGCGCCATCTTCTACACCACATCGGGCGAATACTGAGCAGGGATGTAGGAAGTGTGTCAGAGGGGATCCTCCTCAGGCGGACCAACCCCTCCCTTTCGCCGATTTCATGTCCGCCTGGTCAGTCAAGGGCTCAAAAGTTCGTCCGCCCCCGGCCAGTTCCTACATCACAGATTCTGAGTGTGTAGAAGGGGGGCGAGTTGACAAAAAATAAAAGGACAACCAGGCTTTTTTTTTTACCCAGCGGACACATCCGTGGCTCGCGGTCACAATCAGCCCCCGCAGTTGCAACAGGACACACAAAGGCGGGCACAAGGCCAGTGATTTTTTCTCTTCCAAAAACTTAAATTAATTATTCTACAGCCGGATTTTGCTTTGGCAGCGTTGACCGTTGACACTCGTTGACAGCTTGTCCTCATACAAAGGTCACTTGACAGCTCTGGACGAGCTCTGTCTCGCGGGCTCGACAGAATTTCAATCCACTGACAGGATTGAGCTGTGTTCAAGGTAGTGATTCCCCTGCGAGCCGTATACCGCTCCGAGCCGGATGTCCCATTTCCCAGAAAACCACCCTGCACTTAGTGGGTGGGGGCGTGGAGCGATGCGTCGGAAAGCTCTTGCCGAGAGCAGCACAACGGCATGCATTGCATGAATACCCGCTGTGTATTGTGCCTGGTATGAGCGGTGAAAGTTGCTGGAGCCGGCAAAAAGTATGCACTGCTGTGTGGTGTATGGCTATGTGTTCATGAGCTCTTCGCCAGGGGCTCCCGCCCTGGCGCCGCTCGATGGCGGACACCCGGGACAACTGCGCTTGGTACTGGGCGGCTGAAAATCTGGAAATTTACCCTGATCGCCTCTGACGCACAGCGCTACTGGTGAACTGGTCCTGATGGGGCGAGGCTATGTGGCAGATGGGGCAGCGGTACGATGGAGAGCACGATGCACGATGGCGAGAATTGCGGCGAGCATGCACCCCCTCTCACAACGATCGGAACTCAAGCAGATTGCGGCCCCTAATGGTTTACTGTGCCTGGATGGAAGAGAGAGACGGATGGCGAGAAATTGAGAAACATGGGAAGCGAGGCACATGCGGCTAGGCTTTGTGAGGAGGTTGCGGCGCATGGGTTCCCTGCCCCAAGGCGCAGATTATTAGATGGCGACGCGATCGATGCTCCAGCCGGCATTGGGCGAGGCGAGGCCCCACCAGCGGGCGGGCACCATAATGGGGATGACGGCTAAGAACGGGGAATGCGGCTACCGGGGATGAGGCTACGGGTTATGCATGCCAGGGGACGGCGGACAAGGCTAATGCGTCACGGCGCATGGGTAAAGAACGGGGAATGAGGCTACCGGAGCTGGCGGGCGCGGCGCGCACGGCGCGCGCGGCGCATGGGGGTTGCATGGCGGCGCTCTGCGTGTGCATGCATGGAGGAGATTGCTGGCGGGCATGGAGGAGCTTGCTTGAGGGCAAACAGGAGATTGCTCGCGGGCGTGGAGGAGATTGCAGGCGGCAGCATGGAAGCGGATGGCGAAAAATTGAGAAACATGGGAAGCGAGGCACATGCGGCTAGGCTTTGTGAGGAGTTTGTGGCGCAGGGGTTCCCTGCCCCAAGGCGCAGATTATAGATGGCGCAGCAATCAATACACTAGCCGTGCGGCATGCGGCGAGGCGAGGCCCCACCAGCGGGCGGGCACCATAATGGAGATGGCGGTTAAGAACGGGGAATGGGGCTACAGGGAGAGGATACGGGTTACAGATGCCAAAGGGGACGGCGGAACAAGGATCAGCCATAGGTGTCACGGGAAATGGCTAAAGAACGGGAATGGGGCGGGTGGTACGGGTGCTGGCGCGCATGGAGCGCGGCGCGGCGCATGGAGATGGCATGGCGCATGGAGATGGCATGGCGGCGCCCATGCATGGACGAGATTGCTGGCGGGCATACAGGAGATTGCTGGCGGGCATGGAGGAGATTGCTGGCGGGCATACAGGAGATTGCTGTCGGGCGTGGAGGAGATTGCTGGCGGGCATGGAGGAGATTGCTGGAGCCAATGGCGGCGGGGGGACTAGTAGTAGAACACAGGCGCACACCAACAATGCGTTGCTGTCACTAACTGGGTGGTATAGGGTGGATCTGGGGGCCCAGTGTCCTGTCTAGGTCCAGTGCGTGCGCGCGTGTGGGGCTTTACCCTCACCCCTACCAGGTAGCCAGCCAGTTTCCCACTGAAACTGAGTTTAAGGTGTCGGGCGCTAGCGCCGACACCGGTCTTATACATCATTACTGGTGTCACACAGACTGTAATATCCATCATCATCATCATTACTACAATCCTTCCCAGGGACCGCTGCTTCAAGGTCAAAGTACAGCCAAAATACAGCCAAATGGCTGTGGAGAGCCGAAAAGGAAATCACTGGCACGAGGCCCACCGAAAACGCCGACCTGCTGTCGGAGTCGGGCGCCAGGAACGCGGGCAGCGTGGTCAGGCGGTCGGCGTCGGTGCCGATTCTTTGCACACAGAACGGCCACGCCTCTGTGCCACCCTGTTTGGTTTGTGGGTCGAGGGGTTTGGAAGACAAGGGGTTGGGGTTTAGGGGGGTTAGGGATTACGGGCTTCGGCACGGGCACGGGCACGGCACGTTGGCGGGTACGGCGCGTGCGGGTACCGTGTGGGTCACCCATGGGCCCTCTGTGGGCGCGCGCGTGTCCGAGCGTGCTTGCGTGCGCGTGGACCCACGTTGTTCCTGAAGAAGTCTGCGAGCACGTCCGCAGTGCCGATGGCGCACACAAGCTGAATTCCCCCCACCGCGGCCTCCAGCAACCCCGCGCTCGGGGCAGGCGCGCTGCCGGGCACGGCGCAGCAGGTAGACATGAGCGCCGGCCATGCAACCAGTCGTGCTTCTTTCTGCAGGCCTCCGCCCGCCACCTGGCGCAACGTCTGTCAAAGCATGAGGAAGAGGGAGTTAACGCTGAGCGCTTGCTTCTGAGGTTGTTGGGTACACGGCGGGGAGTATACACAGGGAGAAGGAGAAGGTGCATGCTGCAGTGCACGCAGGGGTGCACGAGTGCATGGTGCATGCACGGGCATGCTGCGGTATAAGTGCCAGCACATGTGTGTGGGTAGCATGCTGACGCACTTGCAAGTGTGTCGAAGCATGGGTGTGTGCCCATGCAGAAGCGCTCACGCGCTCGTCGAGCGGAACGACGCGCGAACCGCTGAGTTTGCGCTTCATCAAGCGCGTTTGACAACTTCGGGAGCCATCGTGATTGTTTGAAGCGCCCAACAAGTTGCCCTTGTGCGCGTTCGCGTTGGGACGCGGGAAAGATTCACACAGGTCTGATCACACTATTCATCCACACAGGTCTACCTCCAGGACTTAGGGGAATTCAAACCAACCCTTGCTGGCTTGACTGCCCAAAAAACAGAGAGTAGTGTTACACATCCACTGCTGGTCACAATCAGTTCCAAAGTTCCAGCGGGACTATCAGACAGCAAGCCCACCAAAAAGGTCAAGCCGCAAAAGTAGCCCACAGTAGCGCCACCCACACTGATGATGATGATGGATGTTACAGTCAGGGACACCTCTAAAGGCGTATAAGATCGTGCTCGGCGCGTATGGCCCGAGCACCTTACTGAGATGGCTGGCTGTTGGTGGTAGGGAACCCCAACTCTGTAAAGAGCGTGGGCGCACCCCCAGGTCCCCTACCGCAGCGACAGCAAACGCTTGTTGAAGAACGCATGTGGGGAAACGGAACCGCGAGGCAGGTAAATCGCAATCGCCAAATAGGTGTGTTCCTTGAATTTATGCTATGTGACTGCGCAGGCCGCAGGTGTGCCTGATGCTAGTCCCCGCCGCCGCCGTGCCCGCAGCAATCTGCATGCAGGCTCCCTTCCAGCAGCCGCAGGCTCCGCAACAATAACTCTAGTAGCTCCGCTCCAATTGCATCGTCAACTCCCCAACGAATCAACGCTGTGCTGGCGCGAGGCCCGGCCCCTGTGCTGTGCTGGCGTGAGGCCCGGCCCGCACCCTCCGCTGTGCTGGCGCGAGGCCCGGCCCCTGTGCTGTGCTGCCGCGAGGCCCGGCCCGCACCCTGTGCTGTGCTGGCGCGAGGCCCGGCCCGTGCTGTGCTGGCGCGAGGCCCGGCCCCTGTGCTGTGCTGGCGCGAGGCCCGGCCCGCACCCTCTGCTGTGCTGGCGCGAGGCCCGCACCCTCCGCTGTGCTGGCGCGAGGCCCGGCCCCTGTGCTGTGCTGGCGCGAGGCCCGGCCCGCACCCTCCGCTGTGCTGGCGCGAGGCCCGGCCCCTGTGCTGTGCTGGCGCGAGGTCCGGCCCGCACCCTGTGCTGTACTGGCGCGAGGCCCGGCCCGAGGTCCGGCCCGCACCCTGTGCTGTGCTGGCGCGAGGCCCGGCCCGCACCCTCCGCTGTGCTGGCGCGAGGCCCGGCCCCTGTGCTGTGCTGGCGCGAGGCCCGGCCCGCACCCTCCGCTGTGCTGGCGCGAGGCCCGGCCCCTGAGTTGTGCTGGCGCGAGGCCCGGCCCGCAACCTCCGCTGTGCTGGCGCGAGGCCCGGCCCCTGTGCTGTGCTGGCGCGAGGCCCGGCCCGCACCCTGTGCTATGCTGGCGCAAGGCCCGGCCCGCACCCTGAGCTGTGCTGGCGCGAGGCCCGGCCCGCACCCTGTGCTGTGCTGGCGCGAGGCCCGGCCCGCACCCTCCGCTGTGCTGGCGCGAAGCCCGGCCCCTGTGCTGTGCTGGCGCGAGGCCCGGCCCGCACCCTGTGCTGTGCTGGCGCGAGGCCCGGCCCGGCCCGCACCCTCCGCTGTGCTGGCGCGAGGCCCGGCCCCTGTGCTGTGCTGTCGCGAGGCCCGGCCCGCACCCTCCGCTGTGCTGGCGCGAGGCCCGGCCCCTGTGCTGTGCTGGCGCGAGGCCCGGCCCGCACCCTGTGCTGTGCTGGCGCAAGGCCCAACCCGCACCTTCCGCTGTGCTGGCGCGAGGCCCGGCCCCTGTGCTGTGCTGGCGCGAGGCCCGGCCCGCGACCTCCGCTGTGCTGGCGCGAGGCCCGGCCCCTGTGCTGTGCTGGCGCGAGGCCCGGCCCGCACCCTGTGCTGTGCTGGCGCGAGGCCCGGCCCCTGTGCTGTGCTGGCGCGAGGCCCGGCCCGCACCCTGTGCTGCGCTGGCGCGAGGCCCGGCCCCTGTGCTGTGCTGGCGCGAGGCCCGGCCCGCACCCTGTGCTGTGCTGGCGCGAGGCCCGGCCCGCACCCTCCGCTGTGCTGGCGCGAGGCCCGGCCCCTGTGCTGTGCTGGCGGCGAGACCCGGCCCGCACCCTCCGCTGTGCTGGCGCGAGGCCCGGCCCCTGTGCTGTGCTGGCGCGAGGCCCGGCCCGCACCCGGCTGTGCTGGCGCGAGGCCCGGCCCGCCCTCCGCTGTGCTGGCGCGAGGCCCGGCCCCTGTGCTGTGCTGGCGCGAGGCCCGGCCCGCACCCTGTGCTGTGCTGGCGCGAGGCCCGGCCCCTGTGCTGTGCTGGCGCGAGGCCCGGCCCGCACCCTGTGCTGTGCTGGCGCGAGGCCCGGCCCGCACCCTGTGCTGTGCTGGCGCGAGGCCCGGCCCCTGTGCTGTGCTGGCGCGAGGCCCGGCCCGCACCCTGTGCTGTGCTGGCGCGCGGCCCGCACCCCCGCTGCGCTCCATGCATGCGCAACGCTCTTTCCTCCATGCACGTCGCCCATGCGACTCGTCAGCAAATCTCCCCCCCCCCCGCTGTCTCACCATGGGCATGCTGCCCATACTGCCGCCCTCGTTGCATTCCTGGCCATCTGCTCTGCATGCATGGCCGTCAGGGTCGTCATGGTGGCGGCTGTTCCCCCCGGTGTCCGCATGCCCCCGCCTGACGCCGCCCCCGATGGCGCTCCCCAGACCGTTGCATGGTCGGGGGTGCAGCGCGCACGGGGGTTGAGGGTTCGGGCACCACGATGGCGGCTGCCTTCTCCGCTGTCGCTGTCGCTGTCGCCCCGCTGCTGTGCCTGGTGCTGGTCTGCGCATCAAACATTTCCCGCATATCTGCCCGCATGGCCTGCATCTCTCCCCGCATGGCCTGCATCCCTGCACGCATGGCCTCCATCTCTGCACGCATCCCCTTCACGAGATCCCCCCCCTCTCGCTGCCCTCTCCGCTGCCGCTGCCTCCCCGCTGCCTGGCTGCTGCCCGCCCGCTGCCTCGCCGCCGATCGGTCCGCTGTGGGCGGCGAGGGCGGCGGCTTTCCTGATGGACGCTCTTGTAGGCGGAGGCTGTCGCGCCATCGCCATAGGTAGCGGGCGATGCGGCCCACGGGGAACTGGAGGCCGGCCTTCGCGGAGCGGCTCACAGCCTTCTTGCCGCCCTTGCGGCCAGCGCCGGGTGCGGATCCCTTGGCCATGGTGTTGGTTGAGGAGTAGGGAGTGGTAGTGAGAGGGGTGCGGGGAGGGGCTTTAAGAGTGGGCACGGTGTTGCAGACCCCCCCGGATCAGCAGGACGCCGACTACGGTCAACGCGCGTTGACTCTAGGTTACCGCGTCCTGCTGATCCGGGGGTCTGCAACCTCGCGCCCCCTCTTAATGCGCCCCCCCGCCCCGCATCGCTACCAGTCCAACAAACAACAACCCCCCAACACACACTCCCAATGGCACCCAAGGAGCCCAAGACGGCTGTCGTGGCGAGCAAGGCTCCGGCCAAGAAGGTCGTCGCCAAGAAGGAGGCCGGTGGCAAGAAGAAGAGCAAGAAGAGCGTCGAGACGTACAAGATCTACCTCTACAAGGTCCTCAAGCAGGTGCACCCCGACACGGGCGTCTCCTCCAAGGCCATGTCCATCCTCAACTCAATGATGAACGACATGTTCGACAAGGTCGCCACCGAGGCCTCCCGCCTGAGCCGCTACACTAAGAAGCCCACCATCACGTCCCGCGAGATCCAGACCGCCGTGCGCCTCGTGCTGCCGGGCGAGCTCGCCAAGCACGCCGTTTCCGAGGGCACCAAGGCCGTCACCAAGTTCACGTCGGCGTAAGCAGCTGACCACACGCAGCACCACCTGGCACGTCCAGAGCAAACAGCCACTACTACCAAAAAGCAGCACGTGGAGGAGTAGCATCGTCACGGCAGCCACCGCTGCCTGCTGCTGACCCCCCGTGCGCTCGACAACTAACCAACCCAAACCGGTGTTTTTAAACACCACCAGCTCGACCCACCACTCGGATGAACTGACTGGACTCTCTGCCTGTGCTGCTTGCTCGTTTTGTTGTGGGCTGTGTAAGCCTCCCCCATACATGTGCAATCGCTCTGTACAGGACAAAGCTCTAGCACCACCACAGGACAGAGCTCTAGCACCACGACCAGCGTCTACAAGTGCCGCTGCCACCTCGACCCCCCTACCCGCGCGCGACATTAACGGCCGCAGGCAGGCGATGCAGCCATCAGGAGTATAGGGAGCGCAGCCACCAGTAGTGGAGGGCCATGCACGGTGTTGGGTACTGGCAGTGCTGCTGGTTTTGAGTTGCCCCAAAGCGCGACGCAGCACACATCTTTCAAGGGGCTTCTTGGGAGCGCACGTGCACACCTGCGAGCCCGCAAGAAGTGCAGTGGGAACAAGTGCTGAGGGAACAACCAGAAACAAGTGTTGCTGGTGGGAGCGACTCTTGGTTGCTCACACCGTTGGGTTAAGGTGTCGTCCCGCCCCCTATTCCACTCGCGCCCTCCCCCCCCCGCCCCCCCGCGACCGCAATCGTGCTACCTCGGCGATGGCCACAACTTTGCAGACACTACGACAAGGCGGCAGCGCCCCCCCCCCCTACTTCGCCCCGGCGGCATCCACTCTGCGCCCAAGCAGGCCAAGAAGTCGGCGAGTCCGCCCGGTTGAAATTGGCCGCAGCAATCTCCCCCCCCCCCCTCCGAGCCTTCGTGGTGCGCCACGCGCGTGGCGTCTGATGAGATCGGATGCTCAACAGCGGCCCGCGCTGCTTATCATGCGTATGCCAGCAGAGGCGGTGGGTGCAGGGGGGGCGTACACTGCTGCAATACGACGCGAGGCCGCACCCGCTGCGCGTGGCATCACGCGTGGGATTGCGCCCATCAGTGACCGGCTGTTGTTGAAAGTAGTGGTGTTTACAAACAGTGACGAGGAAGTTGATGGTGTGTGTTGTGTGTGAAAGTAGTGGTGTTTGGAACAGTGGCGAGGAGCGTGTACCCACTACCTCATGATGCGAGGCCACCCACCCCATGCGGATCGCCCGTGCGGCATCCCGCATGTACTCCCCACCAGCGGCGCGTGCCGTCAGGGTGACTGATCATAGATGTTGAGAGAAGGTAGTGGTGTTCAAAAACACCTGTTTGTGGGTTGGTTGCTGCTAGTGGCAGCAGGTCAAGGTTGCAGGGAGCAGAGCTGTTGCGCTTACGCGCGCTCGCCGCGGATGCGGCGCGCGAGCTGGATGTCCTTGGGCATGATGGTCACGCGCTTTGCGTGGATGGCCGCCAGGTTGGTGTCCTCGAAGAGGCCAACCAGGTAGGCCTCAGCGGCCTCCTGGAGAGCGAGCACGGCCGAGGACTGGAAGCGCAGGTCGGTCTTGAAGTCCTGGGCGATCTCACGCACCAGGCGCTGGAACGGCAGCTTGCGGATGAGCAGCTCGGTCGACTTCTGGTACTTGCGGATCTCGCGCAGGGCGACCGTGCCAGGGCGGTAGCGGTGGGGCTTCTTGACGCCGCCCGTCGCGGGGGCGGACTTGCGAGCCGCCTTGGTGGCGAGCTGCTTCCTCGGGGCCTTGCCGCCGGTGGACTTGCGAGCGGTCTGCTTGGTGCGGGCCATGGTGGTGCTGGGGTGTGTGAAGGTGTTTCAGATAGCAGGAGGGCGCGTGGGGGCGCGGTCAAGTAGCGGGGAAACAGCGGGCGCGTCCTGGTGATCCGTCACTTTGCAAAAGCAGGGGCGCGTTGACCGGCGTTGACCGCGCCCCTTGAGTTGCAAAGTGACGGATCAGCAGGACGTCCACCTCTCGCGCCCCCCTCAATTACCGCGCTCCCTACCTTTCTCATCACTTGGAACTACTTCCAAGCCCACTACTCCCCACTACTCATTAACATGTCTGGACGCGGCAAGGGCGGCAAAGGCCTCGGCAAGGGCGGCGCCAAGCGCCACCGCAAGGTGCTCCGCGACAACATCCAGGGCATCACGAAGCCTGCCATCCGCCGCCTCGCTCGCCGTGGTGGCGTCAAGCGCATCAGCGGCCTCATCTACGAGGAGACGCGCGGCGTCCTCAAGGTCTTCCTCGAGAACGTCATCCGCGACGCGGTCACCTACACCGAGCACGCGCGCAGGAAGACCGTGACCGCGCTTGACGTCGTCTACGCGCTCAAGCGCCAGGGGCGCACCCTCTACGGCTTCGGAGGCTAAGCAGCCTGTTGCACACTCACAAGGAGACCCACCCGCTCCACCGACCCCTCAACCTCAAACCGGTGTTTTTAAACACCACCAACTTCACTACTGTCTGTCTCACCCCCTGTCTCACTACTACAAGTAGTGCTCTGCTGTTGTAACGAAGGGATCGGCGTCGCATGGATTGCCCACGCCATGCGCATGGAACTCCTGCCGCACGGAAGTACACGTCCAGGACCAGGAGGTGCATTGAGAGGGGGAGGTGCATGCACGGGGGGGGGGGGCAGCTTGCGCGCTGCTGACAGGCACCTGTCACGAGTCGCACTCGCGTGTGCAGTGGGGATGCTGTAGCCCCCATTGGCTGATGGGGGGCGGCGTTGGCTATTGTACAGGTCGGCCATTTAGATCGTGTGCCAAACATGACTGTAACATACAGCAGAATCACGCGGCCCTCTCTCGATCACGCACCGAGCAGCTAGCGCGACCCCCCAGCCGCGTGTGCCTGCTCCGCTGCCGACGCCGTCAGCGCCGCCGCAGTGTAGGTCTGCAGCTCTGGCAGCGTCATCCCGTTGGCCGTCGGCGCGCGCGCGGGCAGCCCGGTCATGGCGCCCCACAGCAAGGGGCCCAGCAGGTCGTAGAGCAGACGCCCGCTTGCGCTCGCTGCATGTAGTGTGTGTGCATGTGTTTGTGCATATGTGTGTGTGTGTATGCATGTGTGTGTGTCGTGTGTGTGTTGTGTGTGTGTGAGAGTGAGTGATACAGGACAGCCCAGTCGTGGCGAAAGCACGGGGCCCAGCGGACGCCTGCCAGCGGCATCGACATCCATAGCACCCCCTAAACGTATAGGCCTCCAGCCTTAGGCATTGAGCCTCGCAAAAGGGACATGTCATATCTTATGGCATGCAGCAAGGGGAGGGGGGGGGGCAGAAATGGATGGCAGATTCTTTCTCCTTGCTGTGAACGTTCCAAAACAGCATTTTTTGAATTTGGACACCTGGGGGCCGAGATTTGAGGGCTCACAGTTGATGGGGTGGTGAGGGCATGCCGACATCCCAGACGACGCACCCTCCCCGGGGCCGCCGCCGCCAGCGGCGCGCCGCGAGCGCACGGTCGCGCATGTGAAGCCCCCCTAGACTTCTAGACCTCGGGCTTTGGGCCTTGGGCCTTGGGCCCTGAGCCTTGGGCCTTGAGCCTTGGGTTCCCCCGGACACGTACAGTACAAGCCATGCAGTCATTATGAAAGATGCCGTGGCGTACCTTCCCCCGCGCCGCCGCCGCCAGCGGCGCGCCGCGACCGCGCGGTCGCGCGCATGTACACGATGCTTGCCAGGCTCGCTCCCGCCAGGCCCATGCACATCATCGCGGTCCACGAGTAGCCTCCGGCGCCGCCACCTGAAGGGGCACCGCCGCCGGAGCCTGCGTGGTGTGTGTGGGTGGGTGGGTGGGTGGGTGCGTCTGGGGGGGGGGTGCACTGCCGGAGCCTGCGCGGTGTGTGCGTGTGTGGAGGGGGAGGGGGGAGGCAGTCATCTGTGCACAACACAAGCCCGCGTGGCCCCCGCCGCCGCTACTAGGGCGAGGGCCCATAGTACTGCTTAGCCCCACCTGCCGCCCGCGCCGCCGCCGCAACTGTCTCCGCGACGCGCTGCCCCGAGCGCTTTGGGACGACCGCTGCGCGGATGTCAGCGATTGCCGCATTGATTGACCTGGGTGCGCGTGCATGGTGGTGGCGTGTGTGTGTGTGTGCGTGTGTGTGTGTGTGTGTGCGCGTGGGATGACCGCGGCGCGGATGTCGGCGATTGCCGCATCGATCGACCTGCGCGCGTGCATGTGCGTGGTGGTGTGTTGAAGGGGGTGGGGGCGCAAGAGAATGTGACGGACATTATCAAGAGACAGGGGGGGGGGGTCCAAAACCTAACTGTAACAGACATCTGTAACAGAAATGATCATACAACAGGGGGGGGGAGTCAACAAAATCAGCTGTAACAGCCATCCTCCTAAGACCCTCACAGCAGCCGCACACCGCACCTGGGCGCGTCCGTCAGCCACCTCGCGCGACGTGCCCTGCCGACTCGGAGCAGCTCGCATGGATCTGACCGAGGCAGCCCCCTAGGGTTTAGGGCTTAGGTTTTAGGATCGCAGCTGGCGCGTACCTGAGCGCGTCGGCGACCTTGCGCAGCGTGTGCCCGCGCTCTCAGAGCAGCTCGCGTGGCAACCCTACCTTAAAAAAATAAAAAAATAACCTTAAAAAAACAGTGGCGTCACACTC
>VFSX01000034.1:432500-537500 GCA_016618255.1 Chlamydomonas sp. UWO 241 | reverse complement strand
TGCGCCGAGTAGTGGATACCACTAGACGGCGGAGGGTTTCTGGCACCCCTGGTCCCTGGGCTTGTGTCTGACATACCTTCATACGCCCACACCTGGTCAAGTCACACACAGGCACAACACAGGCACAACACAGGCACAACACAGGCACAACAAAGGCACAACAAAGGCAAAAGTAACATTATTACCGTGGGCTACTTTTGTAGCTTGACCTTTTTGGTGGGCCTCGAGGCACGAGCGTGCCTGCTCTCTTAAGTCCCACTGGAGCTTTGGAACCGGACGTGTGACCGCCGGCAGTGGATTGCAAAACTCTCATCATCATTATCAATGCAGTGCACCATCAGATACGCCCGGTCAGCTGCCGGTCAGCTGAAAACACTGAATATCCGGAAGCCCACCAGCCTGCCTGGCGAGCATGACGCAACTCGCGACCAAGCTAGATTCATTCACTGTGCCTGCAGCGTGGTGATGTGCAAGTGTGATTTGAACCTCCCCCCCCCCCTGACCCCCGCACTAGTGACTTCCTTCTCGTATTTTTTAAAATTTCCTCCACAGCCATTTGACTGAAATTCCGGCTGTGTACAGCGAGTGCACAGCCGAACAGGAAATCACTGCCCCCCCCCCTCCCCTCCCCTTTACCCAGCCAGACTGTGGCAGCCAGATAGGCACACGCCCACCCACATTCCTCATTCGGGCAACGTAACTTGTGCGTGTGGTGGCGGGTACGGTGCGGTCGCTGGATAGGTTTAGGGTTTAGGGTTTAGGGTTTAGGGCCTGCGGCGGGTGTGCTACCAGCCGCGCTTCCGGTGGTTTGGGGGAAGGCCTCCAGAGGCCTTCCCCCGAGGGACCATGGTCCCTTCATGTTTGTATACCTTGGGCTGCCATCCACATACGGGGTTTGGTGAGGTGCCTAGATTGTGGTGCTGCTTGCTTGGCGCCCACCACCTAGTGTGGGTGGCGCTGCCGCGGACTACTTTTGTAGCTTGACCTTTTGTTGGGCCTTGGGCCTGCTCTACTTAGTCACGCTGAAGCTTTGGAACCGAACGTGTGACCGCTGCTCAGCCGCTGCCAGTGGATTGACGACTCTCATCAATATCAATTGTGCGACACCGCCCGCGTTCATCCCAGCGGGCACGCGCGTGCCGTCTTACGCGTGGTGGGCGCCCCTTGGTAAGCACTCGTTGCACACAAAACACAGGCGCCATGGACCAAATCGAAGCACACTCATTTCTGGCGCCGCAGCTGCATAGGGTCACACACACACGCGCCGGGCACGCGCAGGGCGGGTGGCCCGCGCCTCATATGCACAGCCAGCTGCGTGGAGAGGGCCATCGGTGGGCGCTGCCCATGCACACTCTACACCCAGTCACCCCATGCATGTGGCGGCGCCGGCGGGAGGAAGGCATGCAGTCCTTGGCACTGCGTAGCGCCCTGCCCCAAACCGCACACCCTAAACCCTCAACCCTAAACCCTAAACTCGAAACCCTAAACCCTAAACTCGAAACCCTAAACCCTCAACCATAAACCATCAACCATCAACCCTAAATCCTAAGGCTCCTATTGAGATGAGCTTAACCTGACTAGGCCAGCAAGTGTGCGCTCCATCCATAGCGCTCTGGATGGACAGCAGAGCTCAGTCTGGATGGCGTGCACACGTATTGGCCTGGTAAGGTGTAGCACGGAGCCCCCTACGTGCTGCAGGTCATTTGGCTGACCTGTCTGTCGCAGCGTTGGCTGATGTTGGTGTACTTGTGTGCGGGCCTGTCGAGGGCCACAGGAGGATCTCTGTACGTATGTGGGGTGTTGGTCCCCCGGCCGCGCGGACGGCCCGGATGGGGACCACTACAACTCAACTTGTGGGAACTCAGACGTTGGCATGATGACATCATCGACAGTCGCATACCACCTGCTCGCCTGTTGTCACAATGTGCAGGCCTGTCGTTGGCCTGTTGTCACATTGTGCCTGTTGTCACTTGACAAAGCGTTGGGCAAAACTTTGCACGTGCGTGTTCATCCGGCGTCGCGCGTTCGATAAAACTGCGGCTGAAGCACACCTCCTGCCAGAACTCTGCATCAATGTCATCTACCAGGTTGGGATGGACACTTGGTCGGATCAGCGCCGACGCCACATCAGTTCCCGAGAGTGTGTTTGCTCGACTGCCCAAGTCTGCGCTGCGTATGCGCCCTTGAAACATAAAAAGTCCTTTCCAACCCTCTTCCTTTCTGGCTGCAGCTGGCGCGGATCAACGCCCCGAAGCCCCCCAACTTCTCCCACACAAGCGTGGAGGAGACTCAAAACGCCCGCTGCCCTCGCCGCTACCAAACGAACACCATGAGAACCCGCCGAGCCGCCCGCCTCGCAGCTGAGGCCGAAGCCGAAGCCAACTCACACGCTGCGACTGCATCAGCGCATGCCGTGCTCTTGTCACCCGACCTGTGGGTCGTTCTGTGGCCGTCTCTGGACCGCGCCAGCAAGGTCGCTCTGCGATGCGTGAGCAGCGGCATGCGACTCCAGGTGGATGGGTCGATCGAGGTGGTTGCCAGCCCTGTCGCTGGCTTCTCCCTTCACGCGCTCAGCTCCGCGCTGCGGCTGTGGCCTCGCAACCGCGACCTCACCCTGCTGGCCGTGATCAATGCGGCCGATCTGGCACCGCCTTTCACGACGGCGCTGGCTGGGCTGACGAGCCTCACAGTGCGCCAGGTGGGGCACCGCGCATGGGCGCATGGGCGCATGGGCGCATTTGGGCCATGCACACGCCGAGGGTTCCTTCGCATGCGTACAGCTGTCGCATTGGAGCACACGCCGGATCCTGAGCACGCGCTCGCACTGCTTTGAAGCAGGTAGCGTGCCAGCCATGCCCCCTGCTGCCTGACCCGCGAGCATGCGTGTGTGTGCGCGTGCATGCCCCATGCAGGCCCCGCCTGGCGCAGATGCAGCAGCTTTGGACAAACCGACGTTCGGCAGCACTGTGGCGGCTACACTCCAAGTGATCGATTTCAGCGGCTGTCACAGCCTGAGCTCCATCGACGTCGCTCGCAGCTGTGTGCAGCTCAGGTGCCTGTGGATGCCCGGATGCGTCGGGGTGTCGGATCTCTCGCCGCTTGCCGGAGCATGCAGCGAGACGTTCCAGGAGCTGTGGATGGCTGGCAGCAACTCGGTCATGAGGCTGGCCCCCCTGAAGGCATGCACCAAGCTCCGCAAGCTTGACCTGCGCGGCTGCGAGTCTGAGCTGTATGATCAGGTGGCAGACCTGCGGTGACCTGCACCCAGCTGGCAGACCCAGCATCGATCAAGGACGAAGGCCTGGTGCACGAGCTTCACCCCAGCATCCCACCTGACATGCAGGCAGGCGCGGCAGATGCTCTGATAGATGTGTGCCGAGAGGGAGGTCTCGAGGCAAAGGCCGCTGTCGCGACCGCTGGCGCCATCCCGGCTCTCGTGCAGCTGCTGGCATCTGAATCGCTGGCGGTGCCGGAGACAGCGGCATGTGCACTGAGATACCTGGCTCATGAGCATGCTCAGAACCAGGCGGCTTTTGCCGCCGCTGGTGCCATTCCGGCTCTCGTGCAGCTGTTGGCATCTGAGTTGCCGGCGGTGCAGGTGGGAGCGGCATGGGCACTGAGAAGCCTGGCTGACAATCATGCGCAGAATCAGACTGACATCGCCACTGCTGGCGCTATCCAGCTCTCGTGCAGTTGCTGGGGCATCCGGGGCTGGGATACACTCATTTGCTAGCAGCTCTCTCTCTCTCTCTCGGACAGTCAGTCTGTGTACGCCACCATCCGTACGTGGAGTCGCCGCCGTCAGGCGGGCGGTTGCCAGGGGCTCCCGCCCTGGCGCCGCTCGATGGCGGACAACCGGGACAACTGCGCTTGGTACTGGGCGGCTGAAAATCTGGAAATTTACCCTGAGCGGCTGTGACGCACAGCGCTACTGATGAACTGGTCCTGATGGGGCGAGGCTATGTGGCAGATGGGGCAGCGGTACGATGGAGAGCACGATGCACGATGGCGAGAATTGCGGCGAGCATGCACCCCCTCTCACAACGATCGGAACTCAAGCAGATTGCGGCTCCTAATGGTTTACTGTGCCTGGATGGAAGAGAGAGACGGATGGCGAGAAATTGAGAAACATGGGAAGCGAGGCACATGCGGCTAGGCTTTGTGAGGAGGTTGCGGCGCAGGGGTTCCCTGCCCCAAGGCGCAGATTATTAGATGGCGACGCGATCGATGCACCAGCCGTGCGGCATGGGGCGAGGCGAGGCCCCACCAGCGGGCGGGCACCATAATGGAGATGGCGGCTAAGAACGGGGAATGCGGCTACCGGGGATGAGGCTACGGGTTATGCATGCCAGGGGACGGCGGACAAGGCTAATGCGTCACGGCGCATGGGTAAAGAACGGGGAATGAGGCTACGGGAGCTGGCGGGCGCGGCGCGCGCATGGCGCGCGCGGCGCATGGGGGTTGCATGGCGGCGCTCTGCGCGTGCATGCATGGAGGAGATTGCTGGCGGGCATGGAGGAGATTGCTCGCGGGCGTGGAGGAGATTGCAGGCGGCAGCATGGAAGCGGATGGCGAGAAATTGAGAAACATGGGAAGCGAGGCACATGCGGCTAGGCTTTGTGAGGAGGTTGTGGCGCAGGGGTTCCCTGCCCCAAGGCGCAGATTATAGATGGCGCAGCAATCAATACACTAGCCGTGCGGCATGGGGCGAGGCGAGGCCCCACCAGCGGGCGGGCACCATAATGGAGATGGCGGTTAAGAACGGGGAATGAGGCTACAGGGAGAGGATACGGGTTACAGATGCCAAAGGGGACGGCGGAACAAGGATCAGCCATAGGTGTCACGGGGAATGGCTAAAGAACGGGAATGAGGCGGGTGGTACGGGTGCTGGCGCGCATGGAGCGCGGCGCGGCGCATGGAGATCGCATGGCGGCGCCCATGCATGGACGAGATTGCTGGCGGGCATACAGGAGATTGCTGGCGGGCATGGAGGAGATTGCTGGCGGGCATACAGGAGATTGCTGGCGGGCGTGGAGGAGATTGCTGGCGGGCATGGAGGAGATTGCTGGAGCCAATGGCGGCGGCGGGACTAGTAGTAGAACACAGGCGCACACCAACAATGCGTTGCTGTCACTACCTGGGTGGTATAGGGTGGATCTGGGGGCCCAGTGTCCTGTCTAGGTCCAGTGCGTGCGCGCGTGTGGGGGTTTACCCTCACCCCTACCAGGTAGCCAGCCAGTTTCCCACTGAAACTGAGTTTAAGGTGTCGGGCGCTAGCGCCGACACCGGTCTTATACATCATTACTGGTGTCACACAGACTGTAAGATCCATCATCATCAGCAGCACGTGCACTAGACAGCCTGGCTGCTGGACATGCTGAGAACCAGGCCATCATCTCCGCTGCTGGAGCCATTCCGCTTCTGGTGCAGCTGCAGGCCCACATAAGTGCAGATGTACAGGCGGCAGCAGCAGGCGCACTGGTCCACCTGCTGCCTTCCACGGCTAGGGCAAGGCTGCCAGTTGGCAGACGCGCAGATGCTTGGTAGCAAGAGCAGCAGTGCAACCCACACCGAGTGGTTCCTCAAAGCGGGTCGACACTTGAGAGGGCCAGAGCCCTCTGTCGACATGGGTGTGACTTGGGCTACTGTGTTACATTTGTGCTGGTCCGTGTGCTTGTGGAGATGTCCTGTCCCGTCGCACCGCATTGTACGCACTCAGCACGGCTGCTAACAAGCCGCCATCAAAGCGTCAACTGTAAAAGACAAACCTCCACGGCATCACAAACCCCCCCATTGAGCTCAGACCATGTTCTCCTCGTTACTGTCACTGGTCCATAAAAACCCTCCATTGAACTCAGACCACATTCTCCTCGTCACTCTCGCTCGCGCTTACGCTGCTGGAGCCTGCGATCTGGTGGCTGCCGACCGCCGCGCCCGGGTACTGTCCGCCGCTGCACAGAGTGTCGAGCGCCTGCGCAAGGCTCAGGCCACGCTCCGCCTATGAGTCCATGTGGGTGTGCGTGTGTGTGTGGGTGGGTGGGTGTCTGTGTGCGCATGCTCACCGGAAGGTGGGGGGCATCGGTCGTCGTCCTGCTCCAGCAATCAGGCTGCTGGGGGAGCTGATGGGTGGCACTGTTGCATACTGAGGGTGCCGCGGCATCTTCCCTTTCCGCCGCCCACCAATCCACCTGGCATGCACCTGCCGCGACCACCTACCTGCTGCTGCTGCTGCCGCTGCTGCCATCCGCTGCCACTGCCGCTGCTGCCATCCACTGCCACGCCCACTGCCACCCACCCACCCGCCACTGCCCCACTGCCACTGCCACTACTGGTAGGCTGGCACGCTGCATGGCCTTGCGGGCTCTCCTAGCAGAGCTCCCCAAGACGTGTAGCCTAGGCCTCAACTCACGCCCCTGGGTCCTCCGGGCGCGCACGTGTGAAACCTGTAAAACCCATTGCCACTGCCACTGCTGATGCCACTGACACCACCACTCTCCGCAGCAGCAGCGCGACCACGCGACGACCGTCATCCACACCCACACCCACACTTGCACACATCCACACAAACCACGCACCCGCAGCGTCACCAGCGCCGCAACAGCCACGTTGGTGTCCTCAATCATGCGTCTGGCTGCGCGGCCTGACGTGCACCGCAGCACGTGCTTGAAGCCAGGCATCTTCTGCACGAGCCGCGGCACACCTGCGCATGCGGTCGCGTGTTGCATCATCTGTCGGGCATCTGCTTGGTGCTCGCCTCGAGAGGCGATATATCGGGCTGCGAGGCTGACCCTTACCCCCCCCCTCCCCCAAAGGATTGCAGAAACCTTAAAACCTGAAAACATTAAACCGTGAATCCCAAACCTGGCAAGCCCTTCCACTGTGAAGTGCACAGTGTGCACCAGTGATGTCCTTGGCGCCCCCGCAGCCCCCGCGGCCCCCGCTGCGGGGAAAAACCGTGAAATTTGGGTGTGCAACTGCGGGCGCAAATTTCGCTCTGAAAAGTGTGAAAACCAGCAATTTCACACTTTCCGCAAAATGGCCTCGTTGCGGGGCAGTTTGGCATATTCCCTCCAATGTTACGGGGGCAAATATAACACTCCCTGTTTCCTTAAGGACACCACTGCTGTGCACCTCGGCTGCAGTCGGGATTAACCCGTCACCATCACCGTAAAACCCCTATCTTAACCCTAAGCCAACCTAGAATCCTTAGATCCTGCCAACTAAAACCCTAGATAAAATAAATCCCAAATCCCAAAGCTCCACAGACCAGAAACCACCCACCCTTTGGCAGCACGTCTTGCAGCAGCAGGCCCTCACAGCCGATGACCGCACCGGTCGCAGGGTCCCGCACTGCGTCCCATGTCCAGCCGCCCTCGAAGCGCTTGTGCGCTTCAGAACGCTCCATTGTGAACACCACACTGCACCACCGGGTATGCAGTGTCACACGTGTTCGTGAGTGCATTTGGGGGGGGGGGAGGGCAAGTGGCAAGAACTAGGCGGCGGTACGAGGGACTAGAAGGTGTCGTTGCTGGAAAGCCGATGTCACTGCTCCTGTTACTATCAACACTGATCATGTGTACACTATGTCGGCGACACGCCTCCACACACCTGGGGCGGTCTGCGTCGCGGCAGTCCTCTGTGACTTTCAGCAGCGTGCTGAGCGAGCGCTTCACCCCCAGCACCTCGACCTCCTCCAACTTCTCGATGGACACCACCTGCGGGTGTGGACACACGTTGGGTGTGGACACGCACTGGGTGTGGACACGCGTTGGGTGTGGACACGCGTTGGGTGTGGACAAGCGTTGGGTGTGGATAAGCATTGGGTGTGGACATCTCCAGCTTCTCGATGGACACCACCTGCGGGTGTGGACACACGTTGGGTGTGGACACACGTTGGGTGTAGACAAGCGCTGGGTGTGGACACGCGTTGGGTGTGGACACGCGTTGGGTGTGGACAAGCGTTGGGTGGGTGCATCAGCGTGCATCACACGCAACCCCCCAAGGCAGGCAGGCTCCAGGCTTCTCAATGGAGCCGCCTTTGTGTGCATGGTAGGCTGACGCGCTGCGTGGCCTTGCGGGTTCTCCCAGTAGAGCCCTCCTAGACTTTTAGTCTAGGCCTTAACCCGTGCCCCGGGGTCCTCCGGGCACATACATGTAAAAACTGTAAAAAAAAACATGCGGGTGGAGCCACCTGCGGGTGTGGAGGCGCGTTGGGTGTGGAGGGCTAAGCCCCCCCCTCCCCCTCCCCCCCCCCCTCCTCTCCCCTCACCCCCCCTCCCCTCCCCCTCCCCTCCCCCTCCCCCTCCCCCCCCTCCCCCTCCCCCTCCCAGCCGCAGCTGATCAGCGTCTCGCGATTTGCAATCAGAGGGGCGCACACACACCTTGAGGCCAGGCGGTCCTGCGCTCAGCACGCGCCAGTCTGTGACGGCCTTGGTGTCTGTGCATTTGGTGGGGACGTGCCAGTGTGTGTGCGTGCGTTTGTGTGCATGAGGAGATTTGTGCATGCGTGTGTGCATGTGCGAGTGAGCGCGCGTGCGTGGCGACGAGCTCCCCGCCCCTCCGTCTCCCCAACACACACGCACACGCACACACACGCGCGCACACGCACACACCTCGGTAGATGCGCGCGTTTTTCGGATGCGTGAAGATCCCAAACAGCGTCTCCGGCGGCACGGTCCACCGCGCGGCGAGTCTGATCTGGGTTGGGACCTTGGCGCTGCCAGGCGTGACGCACAGCGTGTAGTTCTGGCCATTTGGGGGGCAGGGCACAAGCGATGTTGGGGCATCTTTACGGACACAGACGTACGAGTGGGCGCTGTGACCCCCGCTCAACTCACCACCATGCGGCCGCGGCCGCGGCCGCTCGCCAGCGGCGCCTCGCCGGAGTCCTGAGGCAGGCAGCCAGCAGGCTCCTGCAGGATTCATCCAGAATCAGTCCCTCCCAATTGGGCTGATGTAGGCAGTAAGGGGCAGGCAGCAACGCACACACGCACACGCGCTGCACCATAAACGCACGCAAATTGCAATGCAGCTCGCCAGCGCCACAGGCCTTCCCCCCCCACCTGGCCGCTGCCCCTGGTCCTGCGGGCGAGAGGCAGCACGCGCGTCAGGGGTGCACAACATGATTCGTGGTGCACAACATGATTCGTGGTGCACGCTACCGGCCGGCTCCGGGCGACTCGGACGCAGGGCATTCGATCGGCGCCCTTCCCCCCTCACCCAATGATGCCCGAGACTGAATCCGTGGCGTCCTTTTTGTTGGGCGCCATTTCCCGAGATTAGGTAGGAAGAGGAGAGCGCGCCGGTTTGAAAGCAGGTTTGTGTGAGGCAGGGGTGGTGTGAGGGTTTGGGCACATGAGGCTGAGGTTCGCCACATCTTGCACCCCCCCTAGAAGTGTCTCCCCCCATTGAAGTTCATTGCAATGATGCCAGACTCCTCGCCGAACTTGCGATCCACACTCCGCTCCACTTTCAGGAACAGTTGACCTGGCTCACCTGCAGCCTCCAATAATCGCGCACCGGGCGTGTTTGTATGTGCGCCACGGCACCCGGCCACGACCTGGACACGCCGAACGTTCAAACCCCTATCTGTCACTCAAAGGCTGTGAGTCATGTCCGGCGCCTCCAGGCGGGCTTCTCTCGCGCCGGGCGCCGACATGCCCGCGGGCCGCACGGGCACGACGCCCTCCACGGTGCGCTTGGTGACCTGCAGCCCCCCCCCCCATGCGTACTCCACCAAGGCACCCTAGCCGCCCACGCACTGCCTGCACAACCACGTTGCGCAGATCCTGAGGAAGCGGGAGGGCAAGGAGAATGAGGACCGCGAGGCCAAGCGCAACAAGGTGGGGGTGGACTGTTGACCGCCATGCGGCCCGCATGGGCCGTGGTCAATCAGAGCGTGCCAGCGTGCCAGCGTGGCACGTGCGGCCCCATGGGGCGGCCACACGGCTTCCACAGCTGGCGTGCCTTACATGCCTGCCACTTCTGACCCTGCTGGTGCGTTGCCTTGGCTGTGCATGCAGATGCGCGGGCGCCGCGTGAGCTTTGCGCCCGACGACGAGTTGCAGACGATGCACCTGTACCCAAAGGACAGCGCGGCGCGCGAGAGCGACGAGCTGCAAATGACGCCCGAGGCGCTGCCCGAAGCGGGCCACGCGAGGCACGCGCCCGCGCCCGTGCCGTACGGAGTGGAGGGCATGATGGCGATGCAGAGCGGCGGCCGCAGCGCGAGCCTCGAGTCGCCCGCGCCCGGCATGGGCCTGGGCATGGGCCTGTCCCCCGGCCCGGGCGCCGCCACGCCGCTGTCCATGGACCTGACCAACAACAGCTTCTCTGGCATGCCTGGCGGCGCAGAGCTGACCCTCGACACGGGCGACTTCCGCGGGTTCAGCCAGCGGGGCATGGGCATGTCGATGCAGCACGGCGGCGGCGGCGCGTCGTCGTCGTCCGCCATGGCCGCGGCGCCGCCCTGCCAGGAGTTCACACGCAACATCACCGGCCACGTGCCTGCGCTGTCCACGCTCGTCGAGGAGGACGAGGACTGCGGGTATGTGCCGACGCCGGACGCGGCGCACCCGCAAGACGCGGATGCGCTGCCGCCGCCGTCGCCCGCGCTCTCAGTCGACATGTTTGCGCCATCGCCGTCGCCGTTTGCGCCGTCGCCGTCGCCGATGTCCATCGCGGCGTCTCCCCTGCCGGTGCCCCAGCTCTCGCCGGCGATGCCCACGCCGCTCTCGGAGTCGCCAGCGCCGCCGCCGCCGCCGCCGCTGCAGGAACAGCAGTCGCCAGCGCCTCAGGCGGGCGGCAGCGGCCCCGCCCCCATGCCGCTCATGTCCCCCGTCAGCCCGTACGTGCTGCAGGAGATGCGGCTCGAGCAGGCGGCGGCGCCCGACTCGGCCGAGGACCTCAAGTCCAAGTGGGGCTTCACGCCGGGCGCGGACGACACGATGAACGTGGGGCCGGCGCGCTTCGCGATGGGCGACCAGACGTACAACAACGTGTACGGGAACGCGACGATGGGAGACATCACGCGCTCGATGCGCACAGGCGGCATGGGGAGTGGCATGGGCATGGGCACCGGCGGCATCGGTGGCGGCGCCATGGGCGCCATGGGCGCGCCCCTCGGCAACAAGCAGCCGACGCCGGAGATGCCGGCCACAGCCGAGGAAGAGGCCGAGGAGGAGGCCGAGGAGGTCGAGCCCACGGCGCCACCGCCGACGGCCGACGCGCAGCCCGTGGACGAGCGCCAGGCTGGGCAGCTGGCCGGCAGGGAGAGCTACATGCGCGCGCCCGAGGGCATGGGCAGCCAGCAGCAGCAGCAGGACGACGACGACGACCGCATCCTCGATGACGAGGACGACGGGATCCGCGCGGGTGGCGGCGGTGGCGGCAGCATGGGCACGGGCCAGCCGGCGCCCGAGATGACGCTCAACCTGCTCGCCGACGACCAGACGCAGGCAACGCTCGCGTTCAGGCGGCGCCAGTCGCTCGGCGGCGCCCGGACCTTTGCCGGTGTCGGCGGCGGCGCGCCCACGCCGCACGGCGCGCTGCACCAGCTGATGCAGATGCAGGGCTACAGCCAGCAGTCGCAGCACCAGCACGGCGGCGGCGGCGGAAGCGCGTTCGACGACGTCGTCGACGACAGCCAGCCGTCGCAGCAGCAGCAGCAGCACTACCACTGTCAGGGCGACCCGACCGCCGCGTCCAGCTCAGCGGCGGCCGCCGCGGCGGTGCTGGCCGCAGCCGCGGCGACTGAGCTCCCCAGCACCCCCGCGAGCGCCGCCAGGCCACAGCCGCAGCCGCGCGCCGCCGCCGTCGGCGAGTTCACCGACACCCTCGACGACTTTGCGAGCCACGCGGCGGCCAACCGCTCGGCCAACGGCTTCCTCGAGCCAGACCTCACGCTCGACGACTTTGCGGTCCCGCCGGAGCTCGCAAGCGCCAGGAAGGGCATGGGCGGGGCCGGCGGCGCGCGGCCCGGCGGCCACGCCCACTTCGGCACGTCCCCGCCGCCCGCTGCTGCTGCTGCGGCGGCAGCGCAGCAGGCGCCCCAGAGGCCCGGCGCCGGCGCGGCGCAGAGCCCGCACGCGTCGCAACTGCGGGGCTCGCAGCAGCTGCACGCGGCGGCGGCGCTGCCACTGCCGCGCAGCCCGCTCAGCGCCGCGCCGGCGGCGCGCGCGGCGTCGCAGGTGGCGTTCGCGCGCAGCCCGTACGCCGCCGCACCGTCTGTGTCTCAGATGCTCGCCACGGGGGGCACGCCGTACGGCATGCAGGTGTGGATGTGTGGACGTGCGTGCGTGTGGACTTTGCTGTGGGGTGTCCGCAGGCACCTGCCACCGTCCCCCTTCCTCCACACATGCACCACATCCATGCACACCGCCGCGCATGAAAACGCAAGCACGAGTTCTTGCCCCCCCCTCTCCTCCCCCAACAGCTCACCGCCACTCTCCCCCCTCCCCCCCTCGCCCACCCTCACAGGCGGCCGCGCAGCTCGCGTCCGCCCTCAAGATGCAGCAAGCGATCCGCATGGCGGCGGCCAGCCCGTTCCCCATGCGCCAAGTGGGCCCGCCTTTGGGCAGGTACGCGGGCGAGCTGGCGCTGCAGGCGCAGGTCGCGGCAGCGCAGGCACAGCTGCAGCTGGCGTCGCAGGTGTGTGTGTGCGTGTGCGTGTGTGTGTGTGTGTGTGCACTTGCTGCCTGTCTGGATGCAAATGAGATGGCATGGGGTGGTGGTGGTGGTGGTGGCACTGCAGGCGCAGGTCGCGGCAGCGCAGGCGCAGCTGCAGCTGCAGCTGGCGTCGCAGGTGTGTGTGTGTTTGTGTGTGTGTGTGTGTGCACTCGCTGCTTGTCTGGATGCGAATGAGATGGCATGGGGTGGTGGTGGTGGTGGTGGCGCTGCAGGCGCAGGTCGCGGCAGCGCAGGCGCAGCTGCAGCTGGTGT
Source organism: Chlamydomonas sp. UWO 241 (assembly GCA_016618255.1). Lineage (NCBI taxonomy): Eukaryota > Viridiplantae > Chlorophyta > Chlorophyceae > Chlamydomonadales > Chlamydomonadaceae > Chlamydomonas > Chlamydomonas priscui. The sequence goes on along the minus strand of VFSX01000034.1, from coordinate 524,561 downwards.
CGCAGGTGCGTGTGTGCGTGCGTGTGTGTGTGTGTGCACTTGCTGGTTGTCTGGATGCAATGGGGTGGGGTCGGGGTGGCGCTGCAGGCGCAGCTGCAGCTGGCGCCGCAGGGCGCGTCTGCGTGTGGACTCGCTGCTGTCCTGGATGCAAATGGGATGGGGTGGGGGTGGCGCTGCGGGCGCAAATCACGGCAGCACAGGCACCTGGCACACAGGCACCTGATGCACGCACGCTCTTGGGGGGGGGGGGGGCTCTGTGAACACTATTATTAATGCACGTGCGGGAAGATAAACGCTAGCTTAGATTGATGCACTCGGTTGGCATGGGGTGGTGGTCGTGGAGCGGGCCCAGTGATTTTCTTTTTGGCTCTCCACAGCCATTTGGCTGTATTCTGGCTGTACTTCGACCTTGAACACAGCCTAACCCGTACAGCGGATTGTTCGTCTGACAAGCCCGCCAGACTGAGCTCGTCTAGAGCTTTCAAGTGACCTATACATGAGGACAGAGGGTCAACGGGAGGTCAACGGTCAATGCGGTCAAAGCAAAATCCGGCTGTGGAGGAATTAATTAGACATCCTGAAAACTGTGTAGTCACTGAGCGGGTTCCTCCTGTGCTGGGCCGTATGGCCAGGGGGAGGTGGACAGGCGGACAGGGCATCGTCACGTGCGCGCGTGCACGTGCGCACGAGAGAAGGAGAGAGAGAGATTGGTACAGGCAACTCCGAACGGCCGACCTAGTAGGCAGGCTGTCTCTGGCCATCCATTGAGCGGCCGGGACCCTGTTTAAAGACGGGGGGGCGGCCAACTGCCGTGCGCACCCAGCAAGGCGGTGAACATTCGTACCCGCACGCACACACGCATGAGCGCATGCTCACGTTCTGTGCCCCCTCCCCCCGCCCCTCGTACAGAACGAGGCCCAGCAAGCGTACCAGGCGCAGCATGCGCAGCACGCACACATGCACGCACACACTCGCACGCTTCGCGCCCCCTTCCCCCCCCCTTTGTACAGAACGAGGCCCAGCAAGCGTACCATGCGCAGCATGCACACACGTGCACACGCACGTTTCGCGCCCCCTCGCCCCCCTCTTACAGAACGAGGCCCAGCAAGCGTACCAGACGCAGCAGGCGCAGCTGGCGTCGCAACATGAGGCGCTGGCCCAGCAGGCGTACCAGGCGCAGCAGGTGTGTGGGGGGGGAGGGGGGGGCAGCAGGCGCAGCAGGTGTGTGTGTGAGGGGGGAGGGGAGGCACAGCGGGAGGCGCTAGCCCAGCAGGCATACCAGGCGCAGCAGGTGTGGGTGGGGGGGGAGGGGGGGGCAGCAGGCGCAGCAGGTGTGCGTGTGTGTGGGAGGGGGGAGGCACCGCGGGAGGCGCTAGCCCAGCAGGCATACCAGGCGCAGCAGGTGTGGGTGTGTGAGGGGGGGGGGCAGCAGTCGCAGCAGGTGTGTGTGTGTGGGGGGGGCAGCAGTCGCAGCAGGTGTGTGTGTGTGGGGGGGGGGGGAGGCACAGCGGGAGGTGCTAGCCCAGCAGGCGTTCCAGGCGCAGCAGGGGTGTGTGGGGGAGGGGGGGGGCAGCAGGCGCAGCAGGGGTGCGTGTGTGTGTGTGTGTGTGTGTGTGGCACAGCGGGAGGCGCTAGCCCAGCAGGCATACCAGGCGCAGCAGGGGTGTGTGTGTGGGAGGGGGGGGGGGGGGGCACCAGGCGCAGCAGGTGTGTGGGGGGGGGGGGGGGGGGCAGCAGGCGCAGCAGGTGTGCGTGTGTGTGTGGGGGGGGGGGGGCACAGCGGGAGGGCTAGCCCAGCAGGCGTACCAGGCGCAGCAGGTGCGTTGGGGGGGGGGGGTCTGGGTTGTCAATTGTAGGTCCGTCGGTCGCCTATGATGGCGGTTTAGTCGGTTTGTGTGTACTGTAGAACCGCTTTGCCTTGCCGCCACTTTTTATAAAGGGGGTAATTGTTTGGAATTTGGGTGCTTTGCCGCGACCCCCCCCCCCTCCCCGGTTAGACGTCACTTTGAGCGTTTTATTGGCGATATGTTTTAGAAATCGACCTTTGACGGCACGGCTTTGGAATTATTTAATCGGCAAGGCAAAGCAGTTCTACGGTATGTGTGTGTGAGGGGGGGGGAGGGGGCTGCTCCTGGCTGGTCGATTGTGCGGTCCGTCTGACGCCCGAGTGAGCGTGTTAGGCATGTGCGTGCGCACCCCCCAAAAAGCACCAGGCAGGCGTGCACCAGGCGCAGCAGCAGGCAGCCCTTCAGCAGGCCGGCGCCTCACACGTTACGAGCCTCACGCATGCCATTTGCCACCCCACCCCACCCCCATATACAGGCGTACCACGCGCAGCAGCAGCAGCAGCAGGTCCCGGCAATCGGCCTGCCCGAGTTCCTGCAGCTCGTCGAGATCCGCTTCCTCGACGACATGCGTCGCCGCCAGTCAATCATCCACGCGCCCGTGCTGGGAGACCTCTCACAGGTGTGAATCGATCTGTGTGTGTGCGTGTGCATGTGTGTGTGCTTGTGTGTGGATTTGACATGCGCCGCCGCCAGTCAATCATCCACGCGCCCGCGCTGGGAGACCTCTCACAGGTGCGTGTGTGAAACGATCTCTGTGTGTGTGTGTGCATGTGTGTGTGCCTGTGTGTGTATTTCAGGACATGCGCAGCAGGCAGGGAATCATCCACGCCCCGGCACTGGGAGACCTCTCACAGGTGCGTGTGTGTATGTGTGTGTGTGTGTGTGTGAAACGATCTGTGTGCGTGCATGTCTGCTTGCGTGTGTGTGTGTGTGTGTGCGTGCGTGCTTGTGTGCGTATTTCAGGACATGCGCCGCAGGCAGTCTATCATCCACGCGCCTGCGCTCAGAGGCCTCTCGCATGTGTGTGTGTGTGTGTGTGTGTGTGTGAGTGAGTGTGTGTGTGTATGGGTGCATTTCAGGACATGCGCCGCCGGCAGTCGATCATCCACGCGCCCGCGCTCGGAGGCCTCTCGCACTTGCGTATTCCAAGCCTTCACTTCAACCCTCACGCACCGGCCACCCCTGTGCTGGCGCAGCCGGAGCGCGGCCTCGGCACCACGGCCGAAGTGCTCTATGCACTGCATGCACACACATACAACACAACACACACACATAGACTCTGCCCTCTCAGAACCCCCACCTCTGCCCTCTTAGACCCCCCACCTCTGCCCTCTCGGACCCCCCACCTCACACCACTACCACTTCCATGTGTGCGCGCGTCTGTAGCCAGAGGGTGGGCTGTGTACAACGGCTGAGGTGCTCAACACACACACACACACACACACACACACATGCGCGGCGACTCTGCCCTCTCAGACCAACCGCCTAACAGCTGCCTTGCGTGTACGTGTCCGTACCCGGAGGGCGGGCTCGGGACAACGGCCGAGGTGCTCAACACACACGCACACATACACACACACACACGTGGCGCACACACGTGGCATGCACGCACACACGCGCGCGCGCGTGGTGACTCTGACCTCTCAGACCAACCGCCTAACAGCTGCCTCGCATGCGTGCATGTGTGTGTGTCCGCAGCCGGAGGGCGGGCTCGGAACAACGGCCGAGGTGCTCAACACAGACACACACACACACACACACATGCGCGTGGCAACTCCATCCTCTCAGACCAACCGCCTAACAGCTGCCGCGTGCATGCGTGTGTGTGTGTGCAGTCGGAGGGCGGGCTCGGCACAACTGCCGAGGTGCTCGACGCGCTGCACGTTGCGGGGCCACGTGTCGCGCTCTCGCAGCGAATGATCGACGAGCTGGCGTCCAAGGTCGGTGCGCGTGCCGCGCGTGTGTGTGTGTGTGTGTTTGAGAGAGAGATTGGGCCACGCGTCGCGCTGTCACAGCGAATGATCGTCGAACTGGCGTCAAAGGTCGGTGCACGTGTTTGTCTGTGCGTGCGTGCATGTGTCGGGGGAGGGGGACAGGGGGGGGAGGGGGGGCAGTTGCCGGCCCCCCATGCCAGGCCACACGAGACATGCAGCACGCCCAGTGCGCGCGTGCACCTCATGCACACGCACACGCACACACACACCAACAGGTACATTTGTTAACAGTTCTCACCTTGTAGGCGACCTGGATAAAGGCTCTTGCATGGGCTCTTGCCTGTGCTGCAGACACACCCCAACAATAGTTTCAGAAGTCGAGACGTAAAAACGTGGGGCCTCGTGTTGGTTCGCGAGCGGGTGACCAGCTAGTACACACACACACACACACACACAGGTGGAGAATACACACACACGCACACACACACACGCACACACGCGCACACACGCACACACAGGTGGAGGACACGCAGGCGCGCGTGGGGCAGTTGGAGGCGTCGATGGCGCGCGCCAACCCACCAATCTTCGCAGCCGTGCAGACCGCCGGCCCTGGTGAGTTGCGATTGGGGCGCCCACTTTCCCCCCAGGCCACCTCGAGCGCCCGGGGTGGGCCAGGACAAAGCTCCCAACTCTGTGTGGGTGTGTGTGATAGCTGCCCCACGCGCGCCTGCGCTTCCTCCACCTGCGGTTTACGGTTTAGGAGGTTCAAGGAAGTTATGGGTGTCCCTCTTGCATAGGAGGGTTAGGGTTGAGGGTTTCACGGGGGGGGGGGGGGCATGGAGATCAATCATTAAACCCCCTGCAAGCTGTGTGTCTGGACCCAGCAATGCGGCGCTGCTGGTGACGAGGATCTCCGTGCCGCTGACGAGCGGGGTAAAATACGACTGGCCCGGCTCCTGCTAGACTGCCCCTCGGTGGAACACTTCAGGAGCGGCTTGCCCGGCGCTGCCATGGCTTGGCGAGTAGCCGCGGCGCTGCCGCGGCCCGTGCTGGGAGACGGCCCTTATCCTCCCCCCATGCAGGACGCCATGCGGCACCGATCTCGACGAGTTGATCGACGAGCGGAGGAGCTGGCGCCCGTCAATGCATGCTGGACATTGGTCAAGATGGCTGCCCGTGGAGGCGGGCTACCATCACGGCTTCAGCGGTGGCGACCGCCGAGGCAACACAGAGTAAATCCGCTTCACCAATCGCAGCGTTCGTTACCGCGCTCATCCTCGGGGTCGCTCGTCTGTCGGTGACTGGCGTTGGAAGGTCTTCAGGCACCCTCCATGACAACTCTGTCGTCCATGCACCCCTGGAGGTTGGGACCTGGCCATGTATGAGGCATGGGGCGCCGGCTGAGCCCCATGCAAACGAGAGCTGGACAGCCATGCACTGCCGGGCGGGGACCGTTCCAGTCAGCGCCAGTCGGCTCTGCCGGCTTGACTGGCCACAAGGCCACTACTGTGACCCTGAGGAAGGTCCTCTCCTATATGCTCCTTGCCAGACATGTCTCTCAGAGACCGCTGCTTGGGGTAGTCTAGCCGGCGGGAGCAGTAGTCTATCGGCCGGGAGCCGGCGGTACTCTAGTACTCAAGTGTGCTGGAGTATCGGCGGGTGTCTCTAGTAGAAGAGTAGCCTGCTAAGCTGGAAACCCCGTGTTACTGTTACTGTTAAGCTGTTTACCGCTCCGGGCCGGATTTCCCATTAAACAGATAACACCCCACACTCACCCGCCAACACCTCCTGCTTTCTCTGAATCACGTTGTGCCTGGGAGTTTTCTATTGAACCACAGGTGGATAGAACACACGAGTTTCTGTCGTTCCTGAGATTGATGAGTTTGAAGGAGAAGCACAGAACTAAGAGCGGTGCTTGGCACCTAAGCTTCCATCCCGTCGGCTTTGGGTCGCTAGCACCGCTCCAGTTCTCCATCCTTGTCCATTCCGTGGTCACGCGTGGCTGTAAGGACAAATTGAAGGCACTATGAAGGCAGCTGAGACAGAAAATCGCTGTTTGTACCCCCTCAAGAATGGCTGCGGTGCCCCATGATGAAGCTGCTGAAGCGGGTGTACCATCGCGTGCTCTGCCTAAAACCTCAGCCCTAACCAGCCTTTAGAAACCCGTTACCCTCCCTAAATCCCCCCCTCCCCTCTCCAGGCGACCTCGAGCGCCTGCAGGACCAGATGAAGCTGCTGAAGCGCGTGTGCCGGCTGCGCAACCTCATGGCGTGGAAGCAGCTGCGCATTGGTTTCGAGCAGGTGCGGCTACTGATCTTCGACGAGGCTTCCTTGTTGAACTTGTGCAAATAAGCACGGCCTCATGTTTTAGGACTCCTTGAGGCCCTTGAAGGCCATATGACGCTTCGGTTCGGCATCCTTTTGTTTCAGCAAGCACGGCCTTGTATGACCATTGAAGGCCTGCGCAGCCTCATGACGTGGCGAGCAGACGACCACGCACACACACACACACACACACACGCACACACACCTCTCCCCTCTGTCTTCGTCCGCCCCCCCACGCGGCGCGCGTGTGCATGCTTCTCGGCACCCCTCGTCAACGTGCGCTCCCCTACCCTCGCTCTTCCTCTTGTGTCACACTCACACAGAAACAGGTGCCCCCGTCTAGTCACCCCTGCCTGCCCCCTCTCTCTGCCCCTGACACACTCTACCACGCAGGAGCTCGGCCTTGCATACCGCGGCTCCATGGAGGCGATCCAGACCGAGACTCGACGATGGAGGAACCGCCTCCCCTCCTCTCCTCCCCTTATCACCATGGGGGAACAGCCTCCCCTCCCCTTCTCACCTTCCCCGACACCCTCGACAATGCAGGAGCTCGGCCTCGCATACCGCGGCTCCATGGAGGCGATCCAGACTGAGATATCGACGATGGAGGCGTCCCTCGGGGCAGTCGCGCGACTTGAGGTCGGTACGAGCGCGTGCGTGGCAAGCGGCGCCATCAGAGTGACCCATCAGCGGCCGCATCAGAGTGACCCCATCACTCAGCGACCCCAACAGAGTGACCCCATCAGAGTGACCACAGCTTGTGTGTGCGTGCACGGCGCCCAGCGTGCGTCCACCGTGTGTGTGGCAAGCTATGCCATCAGAGTGACCCCATCAGCGACTATCCGAGTGGCCCCATCAGAGTCACCATCGCTCGCGTGTGCGTGGACGGCGCACGCTCGCTGGCTGGCGCAACGACTGCCGCCCCCCCCCCCTCTTGACTTGCTGCATGTGTACACTTTTGCCTGAAGGGCCTCTCTCTCTGAATCACTCCTCTCCCCCTGTCCCCCTCCCCCACCCTCTCTCTGAACCACTCTTCTGTCCCTCTCTCCCTCTCTCTTTGAATCACTCTCCTTTCCATCTCGCCCTCTCTCTCTCTCTGAATCACTCTCCTCTCCATCACACTTCCAAGATCCGCCCTCTCCCTGAATCAATCATCTCCCCTTCCCTCGCGCACACACAGGACGGCGCACGCTCGCTGGCTGGCGCAACAACTGCCCCCCCCCCCTCCCCCCCTCCTGACTTGCTGCACGTGTACACTCTCGCCTGAAGGGCCTCCCTCTCTGAATCACTCTTCTCCCTGTCCCCCCCACCCCCGCCCTCTCTCTAAATCACTCTTCTCTCCCTGTCCCCCTCCCCCACCCTCTCTCTGCACCACTCTTCTCTCCCTGTCCCCTCCCCCACCCTGTCTCTGAACCACTCTTCTCTCCACCTCACTCTCCCCCTCTCTCTCTGAATCATTCTCCTCTCCGTTTCACCTTCAAAATCCCCCCTCTTTCTGAACCACTCTGCTCTCCCCTTCCCTCGCGCGCACACAGGACGGCGCACGCTGCTGGCTGGCGCAATGACTGACCTCCCCCCCCCTCCTGACTTGCTACACTTGTACCCTCCCGCCCCCAAGGCCTCCTCTCTCTCCCTCTCCCTCCCTCTCTCTGAACCTCTCTTCTCTTCCGCTCTCACACACACAGGACAGCGCCAAGCGGTTCTCAGAGTTGTTCGTGGTGCGCATGAAGGTCGGTACTGGCGCCACACGCGTGCTGGGCAGGTGTCAGCCGTGCGCGAAGCCGCATGCCGTCGCACACACGCACACCTGGCAGAGGTGCAGGCGCCACACGCATGCCCAGCTGCCATCCGTGCACAAAACCGCCTGCCATCGCGCACACGCACGGGTGCAGGCGCCACATGCGTGCTGGGCACGTGTTGGCCGTGCGCAAAGCCGCATGCCGCCACGCACGCGCACGCCTGGCAGGGGTGCAGACGCCACACGCATGCCCAGCCGCCAGCCGCCGCGCACACGCACACCTAGTGAGCACCTGACATGAGTGCCTTGCCTTGCTGCCCCGCGTGCGCACGTGCAGACAGAGGCAGAGTGCATGGCGGCCGAGGTGGAGAAGCGACAGACGCGCGCCGTGCAGGTGGGAGGGGTGGGGCTGTGTGTGTGTGGTGGGGGGGGGGGGTTCTCCGACCACGCCGCGCGCTGCCTCACACACACACACACGCACACTGCACAGGCGCGCCAGCTGGAGCAGCTGCGCGCAGCCAACACGAACCACGCCGCGTGCCTGCCTCACACACACACAAGCACACACACACACTGCTGTCGCCTCTGCCTCTGCCTCTCACACACACACACACCCTGCACAGGCGCGCCAGCTGGAGCAGCTGCGCGCCGCCAACGCGGACCGCGCCGCGCGCCTCGCGTCCGCAAGCGCGCGGCTTGCGGGCCTCAAGGGGCGCAACGAGGATACGCTGCAAAGCAAGCTCGCGATGCACCAGGTGCGTGGCCTAGCTCGGGCTAAAAAACCACTTGGCTGTGTGGCCTGGGCTTCAAAGAAATGTGTGGGGGGGGCTGAGGGTTTATGTGGGTCTAAGGGTGTAGCCTAACTAAGGCTTTGTGGGTGTCAGGGTGTAGGGTTCGGGCCGTCGCGAGGAACCGCTGCAGGGCAGCTGGCAGGCATATTGGACGCGGTGCGCGCGCACAGGCGCACAGCTGTCCTCTCGCAGGGTTGCACGCGCACCTTCAATTGGTGCCCACGTGCGCGCGGCTGGATCTCATCAAACACACACACGCACACGCCGCAGGAGCTCCAGGCCCTCCGCCGCGAGGGCGTGCTCCCGGAGACGCCGGGCAAGGCCAAGGCAGCGCGCGCGCAGTCGTCACAGCTGGTTGCCGACCTGCTGCGCAAGCAGGAGGCGCTCGAGGTGTGTGCGCATGTGTGTGTGCGTGTGTGTGTGTGTGTGTGTATCGCAGCTGGTGGCCAACCTGTTGCGCACGCAGGGGGCGCTCGAGGTGTATGTGTGCATGTGTGTGCGTGTGCGTGTGTGCGTGCACGCGTGTGTGTGTGCTTGTGCACACACACACGCTCACCTCGCCCGCACAGGTGTTGCTCAGCCTGCAGGGCCTCTCCCTCGACGCCTCCGTCGCGGCGTCCACACACCCCCACACACACACGAAATGGTTGCGAAATGGTCCCGAGCATACGATTTGTGTAACAAAAACATGCCCAGAGCAGCGCCTCCGTGCCCTGCCGCCGCGTCCCCTTCAGAGGGTAGCCACAACTTTGTGTAGCGCAGGCGGTCTTGGGCGGGGTGGGGGCGCGGGGGGCATGGTTGGGGCGTAGTCTGGAACGGGACATGGGACATTGCACATGTCCCAAAATCTCCCAGCCAAGCTGGCAGTGGTAGGTAGGTTCACCCTGCCGCCACGTCGCCACACACACGCACACGCATGCACACCTTCCCCGCACAGGTGCTGCTCGGCCTGCAGGGCCTCTCCCTCGACGCCTCCGTCGCGGCGTCCACACACACACACACACACACCTCCCCCGCACAGGCCATATACACACACAGACACGCACACGCACACACACGCACGCACACCTCCCCCGTACAGGTGCTGCCCGGCCTGCAGGGCCTCTCCCTCGGCGCGTCTGGTGCTGCGGTGATATACACACGCACACACACACACGCACACACACGCACAGGTACTGCTCAACCCGCAGGGCCTCTCAATGGCCTCTCCCTAGACGCGGCATCCATACATACACACGCGCACACACACACACACACACACACCTCCCCCTCACAGGTGCTGCTCGGCCTGCAGGGCCTCTCCCTCGACGCGTCTGGCGCCGCGGCGTCGCGCTCGCTGCGCCTCACGCTGCGCAAGCAGTTCGTCGTCGACGTGCGCATGCCCGGGGGGGGCGTCGCCGCCGCGCCCGGCGGCTTCACCGTGTCGCTCGCGCCCGGCGCGTTTGCCAGCTCGCCCGTCGCCGAGCCGATGCGCCCGTTCCTGCAGTCGCTGTGCGCGTCCACGCCCGTGGCGGCGTGCGCGGCGCTGCAGCCCGCGCTGGCAGCGGCACTCGCACGCCTCTCGCACGTGTCGCACACGCTCGCGCAGCTCGACGCGCTGCTGCTGTCGCTGTCGCTGCTGACGCGCGTGGAGCTGTCGCCGCTGGCGCCGCTGCCGGGCGACGGCAGCGCGCAGAGCGACGGCAGCGCGCAGAGCGGCGGCGGCGCGCAGACGCTGCAGCTCGTGTTCCTGCACGTGCAGTCTGCCACGCGCGCGGTCGTGTCGGTGCCGCTGTCCGGGCTCGAGCGCATGCTGACAGAGCGGCCAGACGTGGCTGTGCGGGCGTCTGTGCGCGGCGGCAGCGGCGACGGCGGCGCGCGCACGGTCGAGGGCACGCTCACGCGCGCGCTCGCGCCGCTGGCGCCCGGCCCCGCGTTCCTCCAGCAGCTGTGCTTTGAGGCGCACGACGTGGTCGAGCAGGAGGGCCTCGCGCAGCAGGCCGGGGGCGGCAGCGGCGCGCGCGCGCCCGAGAAGCTTGTGGCCAGGACGCCGCTGCGCGTGTACGACGCGGCGCGCGTCGGGTCGCTGAGGGCGTTCCGCGCGTGACCTGTTTTGTGGGGGGAAGGGGGTGGGTGGGGGGGCTGAATCTGGAGGGTCCGGGGACACACGGGCAGCAAGCTCTGTGGGGGTGGGCGACTGGGGTGGGGACTATCTATATGACTGGGGGGCGCCACGCACGCCAGGGGGGACCGACAGTGGGTGCGATAGCAGGCGTTACGTTGCGTTGACACATGGCTGCAGCGCTCAGTGCCCAAAGGAGGAGGACGCAACACAGACCGGCCGCCATGACGGCCATAACTGACCTACCAAGCTGCACAGCTGTAACACTCCCACTGAAACGAAAAGGGCCGTAGTTCACGCCTTGGTTGGAGATTCCACAGAGAGAGGACAGCCCGCCGACCTCAAGGTGCTTGCGGGCGGCACCAGAAAGAGCAGTGGGGCAGCTACTGCAGCAGGGAGAACATGCCCCCGCCCCGCCCCACTAGGCCCCCACCGGCCACTTGTTGGTTGTGGTCCGGCGCTAAATGCTGAACAAAGTCGAATAGGTCTGCTGCCTCTTGGGTGCCACGCGCAAACGACTGTGCAATCCATATTATCAAGCAATTTTTGTGTTGCTGAGCAGCCCCCCGAAACGCGCAGTGCAGCGGCAGTACACTGGTGGGGGTAGGCGCAACAGGCTCGCGCCTTTTCCCGAGGCTTCTGCTGCTGCTACCACGCAAACGCCATGCCCAAGATGATGAGCTGCAGCACACTCCAGGTTGTGTGGCAGAGCCCCACCTGTCGATTCGCGTATTTTGATCATTCGTGTATCTCGCCGCCAAATGCGCCCCCTCCACGCCCTCCCCAGGAAGCGCAAGCCCGGCATCGAGGGCACGCGCATATGCTGCAAGCACGCTGCTGCTGGTGCGCAGTGGAGATGCGTTTTGGAGGGCGAGTTGCACCTCTCTCTCACGTCACCATCTGTGTCTATCCGCAGATGTTGACGCTCGGCGGCTGCAGCAGGCATGTCACGACGCGGCGGTGACGAGCTCGTGGGTGCAGGCGTCGTCCAGGGAGCATGGCGCCGCATGGGTGAGTGGCATGTTCACCTCATGCATGCGTGCGCCCCATGCTGCACCATGTGCCATGCAAGCACACACCTCACCGCACGGATTCCCCAACATCCCTCGCACCACGCCCGCACCTGCCACAGTCAAACGGCCTGCTGCTGGGCCTGGTCGGTCGCTGCATGCCGGAGCAGCCGCTGCTGCCGGCAGGCCAGGGGGGACCCAGCGGCCTGGCAGAGCGCATCCGCAGCCTCGAGGCGAACATGCAGCAGACACTGAGGGCGCTATCTCCCGAGGCGCTGGCACAGCACGGCGGGGGCGTGGCCGACGTGAGCTGGCTGAGCCTCTCGTCGCAGACCCGTGAGCAGCTGGTGCCATCAGAGGGGGCACCACACACTGCAGCGCCCCTGCCGGAGTGCCCCAGCCAGGGTCCTGATCCAGGCCCAGGTGCGCCTGGTCCGGCACGTACCGACAACAGTGTGGCTGCTGGCGGTCCGCCCCCCGCTGTGCTGCCCAAGAGCCCGCCGCCCCTCGCGGTGCGCGACGCGGCGGCGGCACAGCAGCCACAGTCTCCACAGCAACAGCCGACGCCAGCGCAGAAGCAACAGCATGGGCAGCGGCAGGATGAGGAGCCGGTGGTGCTGTCCCCGCTGACGCCACCCCGTCAGGAGTGCCAGGAGCCGGGAGGGCCCCCTGGCTCGTCCGGTGGCGGGTCGCTGCTGCAGGCGGTTTCAGCCGCGCGGGCGCAGCTCGAGGCGCTGGCCGACACGCTCGACCCGTTGAGCGTCGACTGGGCCGCGCTGCTCGACACGCTGCTCGAGGCGGCTGGGGCGGCGCAGCAGCAGCAGACAGGGGCAGGCACAGGGGCAGGCGCGCACGGATGGCAGCAGCCGTCACCTGCGATGGCCGCGCTGGTGGGGACCGCCGACGGGGACGAGGGTGCGGGTGTGGATGCGCCCGAGGGGGAAGAAGCAGCGCAGCAGCTGCTCGGCGGCACGGGGCTGCTGCAGCTGGCGGACGGCGCGCTGCTCGTGGTGGTCGCGCAGCTCGCGGGCCCGGCGTGCAGCGCGCGCCACGCGCACGCCGTGCTGTCAGCCGCGCTGCTGCCGCGGCTGCTGCGCCTGCGGGGCAACGCGCCCACGTCGGCGGGCGAGGTGCTGGCCGCCGCGGGGCGCGCCCACCCGCGCGCGCTGCTCGAGTCGGTGCTGCAGCCGCTCGCAGGTATGATGATGGATTTTACAGTCTGTGTGTGACACCAGTAACGATGTATTAGACCTGTGTCGGCGCTTGAGTCCGACACCTAAAACTCAGTTTCAGGATGAAACTGGCTGGCTACCTGGAAGGGTAGGCATGTGAGCGGGGGCACGCGTAGATCAGCACACAGGCCCAGCCCTCACACACGTGCGCGCTGTGGACCCTCGCACGCCGTCCTCGCGGCGTGCTCTCACCGGAGAACATTTCTCATGCGGCCGGCCCCTGCGTGGTTGTTGTTCCCGCTCTCGCATGCACAAGTAACAAGTAACACGGGGTTTCCAGCTAAGCAGGCTTCTCTTCTACTTGAGACACCCGCCGATACTCCAGCACACTTAAGTACTAGAATACCGCCGGCTCCCGGCCGATAGACTACCGCTCCCGCCGGTTAGATAACCCCAAACAGCGGTCTCTGAGAGACATGTCTGGCAAGGAGCATATAGGAGAGGCATGCACGCGCCGTCCTTGCAGTACGTTGACCCGAACATCTCGCCCTCCGTCCCCTGCGTGGTCCCACCTCCTCGCATGCACGCACGCCGCCCTCGCGGCATGCTCTCACCCAAACACCTCTCACCTGCCGCCCGCTCCCCCCGCGCCAGCGTCGTCGAGCCTGCGCCCGTGCCAGGCGCAGCTTCTCTCCAAGGCTGCACGCACGCTGCCGCCCGCCATACGGCAAGAGCTGCTGCTGCACCTGGCGTGCGCGAGCGCCGGCTCCGGGTCCAGCCGCGGCGGGGGCGAGGCCGGCCACAGCCACCGCGGTGGGGGGGGTGGCGGCACCGAGCCGGGCGCTCACTGGGTCGAGGTGGGTTTCGAAGCCCCTCCCTGCCTCACACGCACACACCCTTTCTCTTTCCCTCCCTCCCCCGATTTTTTCTCACGCACTCACACACGCACACACACTAACACACAAACACACATAACACACACGTATTTACGCGCGTGTTCCACCCACGTGCAGGCGCACGTGAGCGTCGCGCGGGAGCTGCTGCCGGGCGCGGCGGAGCAGCTGGGGCCGCGCTCGGCGGCCGCGCTCGTGTCAGCTGTCGCGGGTGCGGCTGCAGGCGGCGGCGAGCTGGTGAAGAGCACTCAGGTGCGCCGCATGATCCGGATGATCAGCGCCAAGTGTGGGGGCACGAGTGAAAGGCGGCGCGCGCACACACACTCACACTCACACACACACACACTCACACTCACACACGTGTGCGCACACACACCCTGGCGCCCGCAGCTGTGCCAGCTGATGCTGTCTCTGCTCGACGCGCTGGGTGCGCAGCAGGCGGCGGGGGGCGGGGGTGATACGGCGGTGCTGGTGCGGCGGCTGGCGGCGGCCGCGGGCGCGTGCAAGACGTTCCTGGTCAAGGCGGTGCAGGCCAAGGCCGCCGCGCTGCTGGGGGGCACATAGCGAGCTGCGGGCGCGCTCGTGTGTGTGTGTGTGTGTGTGTGTGTGGATGATGCATCGTCGTCGTCGTTTGCATAACACAACGGGGGCGCCTAGACCCTGAGTAAAAACACAGACCCAAAGCTACTTCTACAGCCAGCGAGGCGCACACCAAACCCCCCAGCACACTCCCCCGTCGTGACGAACCGCAAAGAAATACTACCCACACGGTTCTGAGAGACAGGTGCGGGATTGCGAGCCCATGTCCACACTCGACAACCACTGAGGATGATGCATATGTTTGACGAGTTTTTGATAGTGTGAGAAAAGTGTCAGATGCAGGCCGACAAGTTCCCCCACGCGCGGCAAACGAGCGCCCGTCCCAGCTGTGGGTCTCTCTCCTACGTGTCGCATGCTGCAGATGCCACGGTGCATTGGTCATCATGATGGTCGCCCTTTTAGGGCTGCCAGTCAGCTGCTTGTACAGCCCTGATTCAAAGTGTTTGCTGTCCACACTCCGTACACCCCAATATCACCGTGGGGGCTATACGCGACGATCCAACCCATACTCAAAGGCGCTAAAATCAGCGTTGGATTACTTGGAATTGGCGTTGGCGCGTGGGGGTTGCTCCGCTCCGCGCAACATCTGGAGCAACATCTGGCGCACTGCAATACCTAGCACCCTTCCTCCTCCTCCTAGCCTCCGTAGTAGTAGCCTCCGTGCTACACATATATCATGGACGCAGACATGCTTCTGACCAGCCGTGCGCTCGAAAGAGAGTATCTCGACGGCACGAGCGCCATGTCCATGAGCAGGACGCAGCACTACTTGACCGGGCTCCCAATCGCAGGGGGCAGTAGATTGCTTCCCTCTCTCAGCACACTCACAGGTGGGTTGCGACGCGTTTGCACGCTGTATCAAAGTTAAGCGACGTTGTGTGCGTGGGTGGGGGCGCGACCCATGCCCCCCCCCCCATGCACACGCACACATGCATGCTACCCCACCACCACCACACCACACACACACACATACACGCACACGCACACACACACCACACACACGCACACAAACACCACACACACACACACCCTGCACGCACACACCACCACACACACACCATCTACAGAGTACGCCACGCTGAAGAAGACCGGCGGCATGCTCGCCATTTGCGACGGGCTCGCCGCAACTGGGTACATGGACGTGGCATTGGAGGGGGGCGCGTTCCGAGTCACGGGAGCCGGCTCAAAGGTTAGAGGGCGAAGCAGGGGGGGGGGGTCCACCTGTGCTGCCTGGCTGAGGAGCTGCTTGCTTGGCGCCCGCCGCCGCGTGTGGGTGGCGCTGCCGTGGGATTCCCCCCCGTTGTAACTTTTGGCAGGGCTCCTTGCTTTGATTGGTCGCGCTGGAACTCTGTGACCGCCGCCGGCCTGTGATTGTGAAACCCTCCTGTTGTTGTTGTCCACCTCCGGCACACATGCGGTGCGGAAGCTCTAGCAGTCCTGCAGACGGGTGTGTGTGTGCGTGTGCGTGTAAGTTTGTGCAGGCTGCAGCCACGCGTCGACTATAGCTCGGGCGACCCTCCCTCTCTCCCCACCCCACCCCACCCCCGCCCGCACCTCACCCCCGCCCCGCCCTCTGCTGCTTGCTTGGCGCCCACCACCAAGTGGTGTGGATGGCGCTACCGTGGGAGGTTGCCTCCCGTGTTGCGTATTGGCGGGGACAGGGAGGACGTGCTGCCCTGCCACATACCTAACGCCGGAGGCAGTGCCTCGGGCGGCGCCTTCACTTGCGCAAATCAGGCGGCGCCCCAGGCGCTCTCAGATCTGGGGACCGAGTGCCCTGTCTAGGTCCAGCTCCGACCCACGAGCCCCCCCCCACCACCAGTAGCCAGCGACTTGCCTGCAGCGCTCGTGCGCTATTCGCCGAGCAGGGCCAAATGCGCTGCCTGTAGGTGCGTCACACACGGCTGTAAAATCCATCATCATTGGTTGATCATTGCAATGATGATTGGCAAGTCTTCAGGACTGCTCTGCTCATAGTCCCGCTGGAGCCTTGGAACCGCGTGTGTTTGCCCACCAGGAGTGGACTGTAAACTCATCATCACCCGCCACCTCGCGTGAGTGGCGCTATCGTAAGTTCCTTGTATAGTAGGCTGCTTTTCTAACTTGAACTTTTTGGTGGGCCTGGGCCTCGTGCCTGCTTTTCATATGTCACTCTGGAGCTTTGGAACCGATTGTGGCTGCCGGCAGTAGACGTGAACAACTCAAACTGAAATTGAAATGGTCACCTCTGCCCCACCCCCGCCCCTGCCCCTGCCCCCGACCTGGCCCTCCCAAGGTGTCACCCTTGATGTACACGCTGCCCGCATACGCCCCCGTGCGCGACAAGGTGCCGTCGTTCGTGGCGTTCTCACGCATGGTGAGAGGAGATAAGGGGTGGTGGTGTGTGTGTGTGTGTTGGTGTGTTTTGTGCGTGTGCATGTGAGGACTAAAGGGAAGGGGGGAAGGGAGCTCGGTGTGGGTCTGGGTGTGTGTGGCGCATGCTGCCGCCCATACGCGCCCCTCCATCGAGAGAGAATGAGAAAGAGAACAAGCAAAGAGAGAAAGGGATAACCTGTGAATGGCAGTCCCCACAGGATTGCTCCTGGTCGTCAACCCCCCCCCTCTATCTCTCTCACACACACACACACACACACACACACACACACACACGCATGACACACACAGGCGGCCGCCACGATGCGCCACCCCGCTGCGACCAGCGCCCCATCCCCACCGCTGCTGCTGACGAGTGGCAACCGGCCGGCCACGGTGCCCTCGCCCTCGTCCACGGGGGGCCTGCCACGTGCAGCAGGAGCAGCAGGTGCAGCAGGAGCAGCTGCAGCAGCAGGTGGTTTTCAACAATGGGGGGGGGGGCTGCGAGGTTGCATGCGTACAGTTACAGTTACATCGGCTTTCCAGCAAAGACTACCTCTAGTCCTAGTACCACCGCCTAGACCCAAGTCCAGTTCTGCATGCGTGTGAGAGTCTTAAAGAGAGAGTGGGTGTGTCTGCGTGTTGGCTGGCACATTGTAAGCCGGGGGGGGGGGGGCTGCGAGCATGTGTGTGTGTGTATGAGCATAGTAAGAGAGAGAGAGAGAGAGTGTGTTGGCTGGCACATTGCAAGCCGGGGGGGGGGGGGGCTGCGAGCATGTGTGTGTGTGTATGAGCATAGTAAGAGAGAGAGTGTGTGTGGCTGCACGACTGGCACATTGTCAGCCTTGAGAGCAGCGGGGAGTGGAGAGGAGGTGCAAGGGTGGGTGGGTGGGTGTGTATGAGAGAATGAGAGACCAAGAGACAGAGAGAGAGCTGGCACGTTGGAGGCCTTGAGCAGCAAGTGCTCGATCGTGCAGGGCCTCGGGATCGACGACGCGCTAAGACTTCTTATTGACGACCCCTGCAGTACGGGTAATTACCCGTAATACTTTTTTTCCTAGGTAAAAAAAACGCGGCAGAGTCACACCCATCCCCCACCCTTCAACCAAGGTGTGTATCCGAAATAACATTGGAAAACGTATTACCCGTAATACAGGGGGGTCGTCAACTAAGACTAGGACGACACACCACAGGCTCAAGCAATGGCTCTCCTCATTAAAAGCCCCTACATAGGGGTACAAGGTCCTCGATTCCAAAAGGGCTGCACCGATTACGAGTACAATGAAAAATCGTCCCGGGTCTGGGCCAGTGTCCCGGATCCGGGACAATCCTCACTCTGACACTAGGAGTGGACCACCCACCATCGAACCAAGCACATGCTGGAAAGGCCCGATAACCAGATTCCTGGCACCGTCCCCGTAATTTCCAGGAATCTGGTTATCGGGAGTTGTGCGGGTGTGAACCTATGTGTGTGTGGTCCTCAGTGTGGTCCTCAGTGTGGTCCCCGAGTGGTCCTCAGTGGTCCTCAACCTCCACCACCCCCTGCATGCACACACACAGCAGCAGCAGCATCCGCAGCGGCGACGGCTGCGGCTGCGGCAGCAGCGGCAGCAGCCACAGCAGCAGCGGCGGGCGGGGCCAAGCCTTCGCCGTCGTCGCCGCTCTCACCCACGGCGGCAGCAACAGCGACAGCGACAGCGCCAGGCGGCTGGGTGCGGCCCGCGACGCTGCTGTCCCCGACCGCAGCGACCGACCGGGGCGGCGGCCCGTCGACGCACTTCTCGACGTCGTACGCGGCGCACTTCCCCGACCGCACGCGCATGCTGGGCGGGTTTGGGTGCGTGACAAAGGCGCTGTCCGAGATGCCGGTCGCGAATATGAAGGTTCGAATCGTTTACAAAAAATGGGACGGCCACCTTGGGGTGTACGAGGGGGGGAGGGGAGGGGCTGCGCCGCATTTCTCCAACCGTACGCGCATGCTGGGCGGGTTTGGGTGCGTGTAAAAAGCGCTGTCCAAGATGCCGGTAGCAAACCTCGAGATGCGTTTCATTATAATGAAACTGGCCGGTGGGGGGGGGGGAAGGAGACACGCAAGGTCGCGTGCCGCGTCAAGCAGAGCGTGTGTGCCCCGCAGCGGCCGCCCCTCCTACATCCTCTCACCTCCCACCTCCCCCCTTCAATTTTTTGCTCCCTCCCCTACACACACACACACACACACACAAACACCGCCCCCGCAGGCGCTGTCCGAGCCCAACACGCGGCCGGGCACCCCGCAGAGCGTGCAGAACAGTGCGCGCGCACGGCCGGCCACGCCACAGCCCCCTTCCACGCAGCAGCTGCTGGTGCTCCCACCCGCGAGCCCACGGTCATCGGCATCCGCGTCGCACGCGCCGTTGCGCGCGTCTGCGCCCTCTGGGGGCGACGTCGTCGACCCCGCGGGGGGGAGCCCCGCCGCCGCCGCTGCCGCTGCTGCCGCTGCCGCTGCGTTGCGGCCGAGCACCGCCCCGCAGCAGCAGCAGCAGCAGCAGCACGCACTGCACCACGCGCACCACCAGGTAGCCGCCACGGGGTCGTCCTTGGCCACAGCACGTCTTGCACGTGCAGCCACTCTAGTTTTTGCAGCTTACGGCTAACAGTACGCGCCTTCGGGACGTGAAATTGAGGGAGCTGCTTTGTGAGGCGGGCTACCAGCAGCTGCTTCAGTCTAATAGTTGACGCACCGGCATGCATGGCGCCTGCAGCTGTGCCCCATCACTGACCCCCCTCCTCTCCCCCTCACACCCCCACCAGCTCCTCCCTGCCCCCACGGCCGTGTCCAATGTCACGTTTGACAGCCAGGCCACCGGGCCGCGCCCAAGCACGTCCTCAGGTTGGCCGGCAGCCACGCGGAGGCTGCGCGCGCCAGGCGTGCCAGCGTTCACGTGCAGGGTGCAGGTGCGACCTGCGCTGGTGGCTGCAGCCACTACACACACATGCATGAGCACACACACGCATGCACACGCATGCACACACACACACGTGCATGATCACACACACACACACACACACATGCACACGGCCGCCCCGGCTGGCTCCACTGCACTCATGTCGACAGTGGCCTGACCTCAAAAATAGTGCATGGGACCGCACTCTGCGTTCGTCCTCATTGCCTTCCCCCCTCCCCGCCCTCCCTCTCCTCCTCTCCAATAAGCATGCACACACGAACGACCCCCCTCTACACCCTGAACCCTTAACCTCAAACCCATTCACCCTGAGCCCTGAGCCCTAAAACCCAAACCCTAAACCCACACGCAGGCACACCCGATGGCCGGATTTAAGCCCAGCCGCTCAATGGCGCTGCAGGTGGGTTGAGGGTTGAGGGTTAAGGGTTAAGGGTTTAGGGTTTGGGGTTTGATGATGATGGATGTTACAGTCAGGGACACCTCTAAAGGCGTATAAGACCGTGCTCGGCGCGTATGGCCCGAGCACCTTACTGAGATGGCTGGCTGTTGGTGGTAGGGAACCCCAACTCTGTAAAGAGCGTGGGCGCACCCCTAGATCCCCTACCGCAGCGGCAGCAAACGCTTGTTGAAGTCGGTGAGCGCATGTTGGGAAACGGAAACGCAAGGCAGGTTCGTCGCCAATCGCCAAAAGAGACATCCCCCCGTGGGGAGAAAGGCCAAGACGTGGCCGAAAAGGAAATCCAGCCGGGCCGCAACCTCTGACGGGTTTTCTTACTGGGATTTCAACCAGCATTCACAGGATTCTCGACCTGTTCCCCTAAACCGGCTCTGAGCAGAAGCTGACCCCTTGTTGTTGCACCGAGCACGACATTGGACGTGTCGCAGGCCCCCCCCCTGCTGAAGGGGGGAGGCACAGAAGGACTCGGTGAGGGGCACATCCCTAAGCCTAACTACCTAAAAAGGGGCTGGAAAAGGCGGTCAGTAGTGACCAACAGTGTGGGATTTGGTAATAGGTTAGAGAGCAAGCTTGCTCCCCGGTTATAGCGGATAAATATGTTCCTTCTGCATACTCCGTTTTGAGGTCGTCATCTTTGAGGCAGCTTTCACGTGTGAGACCCAGCGTGGGCATTTCTCAGGTGCGCCAGCTGCGGTGCACTGCAAACGGCACAGTCCACCGCAGCTCCTCGGGAACCCACGCTTGGGTCCCCGCCACTATCGTGGCTGCCTCATTGACTCCTAATTCAAAACATCGTTCGCTTCAGGTCAATTATTCCTTCCGATCCTCTACCATCTCCAGGCTTGTGTTACGTATATCAAGGCACAAGACCAGAAAGTTGGCCATGTCACGCCCAAAACAAGGGTAAAGTAGCCCCGGGCTGGGGTTCATAAACGCCCACATCTTTGCATCCAAGCCTTTATCGTCCCCAGGGACGCTCAGGAAAAGGGTGTGGAACTGTACGCGTGTCTCCGTATACGCTGGACACTCAAAAATCACGTGTGCCTCATCCTCCCGCATGCCACAAAGGCGACAGAGCCTCTGGCTGCGTGGCTCTGCCTGCGCCGTGTGGCGCCCCTTCTCTATCTGCAGTTCATGCAGCCCCATTCTAAAGCGTGCGAGTGTCGTGATCTGGGCGGCGCTGTTCAGCCCCGTCCAGAGCATTGGTGCGCCGCCACAGTCGTCTGCCATCCACCGCAAGTAAGTAAGCATCTTGAAGCGGTGTGACCATGAGTCAGGCACTGAGCGGACGACGCTGAGCTGGTTGGCGTCCTCTGGCAGCTCTGGTGTGCTGGTCTCTGATGCCAGCCAACCTGCCGCTGCTGTCTCTAGCAGGCGGGCGATGCCCCCCGCCTCCTGGCCCCACACCAGCGTGTGCCCCACTGTGCTGAGGCACTCGCTCAGCTGTGCCACCCAGCTCTCTCGCACGCCACCCGCCGCTAGCTCCCAGCTCTCCCGCATTGCCGCCTTCAGCAGATCGCCATCCGGCCGCCGTAGCGCTTTCGCCCAGAAGCGCGCCGCCTGCCGCAGCCAGTCGGTCGACAGCGGTCGCCAGCCCACCTCCGTCGCCAGCAGCGATAGCTGTTGCCCACACCTGCGAATACGGAGGGCCTCGCGCACAGATTGCAAGTGCAGGGCTTCCATGGCGCGCCACTTGCGGCGCGCCGCCTTGGAGGGGCCCCCGTCCCCTCCAGCCACCCCCCACTTGTCGGCTGCCCCCGAGAAGATCCCTGTACCCCCATGCCCGCCCCCGCCATCAACCCTGGGCCCCAGATCTCGCACCCGTAGTTAATTACAGGTCGCACCAGTGCGTTGAACAGGTGCGCCTTTACTCCCACGTTGTGGAGGCCCATGGCATCGTATCTGCGCGCTAGGGCGAAGCGTGCACGCTGGCCCGCCCCCTGCCTCTGCTCCAGCCCCGCGCCTATTGCCCGACGGCTCCCAAAAAGCATGCCCAGATATTTAAACTCGTGGTTCATGGGCAGGTCCATACCAGCGTACTTCAGGGTCACCCTTCCCCTGGCGCTCGTGACCGGGCAGTACTGGTCGTTAAACACCACCCCCTCAGATTTGCGGACATTGACAGTGAGAGCGTGCGTCCTGCAAAAAACGTGAAGTGCATCTAGCAAGCGCTGGAGCGCCTCCGGCGTCTCTGCCATGAGCACGAGGTCATCTGCATACAAGAGTAACCGTAGGAGCCGCCTGTTTGCTCCTGTCCCTAGGGGGACCCCGACCTCTGGCATCTGTGCGTCAAGCTCCCCTTCTAGTGAGTCGATAAACAGCCCAAACAAAAGCGGCGACATTGGGTCGCCCTGCATGACCCCCTGGCGTGTGGTGAAGCCTGGTCCCACCGTGCCGTCTATGCGCACGCACATGCCAGCCCCATCGTACAGTGATGTCAGGGCTGCTAAAAACGCCCCCCCCACCCCCAGGCTCTTGAGGCACTCCCACATGAGCTGCCGATGCACGCAGTCGTATGCCTTTCTGAAGTCGATGAAGGCAGTATACAGCGGTTTTCGCTCATGGCTGCGCCTCTCAATCATGTGCTGTAGGATGAAGGCATTGTCAGGGGTCCCCCGCCCCTTCCGGAACCCTGCCTGCCCGGCGGCTCTATGGCCGCCCTTCTCAGCAAGGTCGTCTAGTCTGCGGAGTAGCACCAGACTATAGAGCTTAGCAAGCGCCCCACCCACCGTGATGCCCCTATAGTTGTCCCGCTCGTCCAGATTGCCTTTCTTCGGCACCGGCGTGACTGCCCCCATGTGCCATGCTTTGGGATACCCCTCGCGGAAGACCCGATTGAGTAGATGTGTGATCGGTTCAAGCAGCGCGTGTTGCGGCTCGCTCCCCTCCACATCTCCCCCACCCCCTATCTCCCCCTCCACAGTCCATGCCTTTTGATAGAATTCTACCGGTACGCCGTCCACGCCCGGCGCTTTGCCCGCCGCCATGCCCAGGAGGGCTGTGCTCACCTCGTCCTCGGTGAGCCAAGCGTTGAGTACTCGTGCCCGCTGCTTATTTCCTTCGGAGGCATCCGAAAACGGGTTCCCCCCCTCCTGCAGCTCCCCATGGGCATGCTCGCCCCCAACCAGGCCCTCAAAGTAGGTCGTCCACCCCTCTACATCCCTCAGCCCCCCTCCCTGGCTCCCTGGTTTAACCTTGCGCCAGAATTTCCTGGGGGCGCCATGCATGTGTTTGAGCATAGCGTCGTACTCCTGGGCCTCCCATGCCCGGCGCACGCGTCGCGTGGTCTGCCTATACGCCCTGAACGCTGCTGAGGTCAGCGGCGACTGCGCCCCGTGCGCCCTCTCGGCCTCTCGATACGCCTGCCGTGCCTCCTTGCACTCCTGGGCATACCATGTGTTGTGTGGTCGCACTGATGCGCCCCTTCCCCCTGGTTTTACCAGCACCGCCCCAGCCGCCCCTGACGCGTGCAGCGCCCGCGCTGCCCGCTCAACCGCCCCTTCTAGGAGCGCCTGCTCCTCATCTACCATGGGGGCCTCCCGCGCCCCCTTGATCTCTGCCGCCACCCCCTGCAGCTCCCGTGCGTAGGCACGCTCCCCCCCCTCAGGCCACCTGAATCTAGTTGGTGTGGTGCATGGCATGGTGGGGTGTGGCGTGGCGACCGCCTCACCGGCCGCCGCGCCCATGGTCAGCACAACTGGGCAGTGGTCAAAGGACCCCTTCCAGCCTGGCAGGGTGGGGATCGTATGCACCCTGAGCGTTTAGGAGTAAGGTTTAAGAGTAAGGGTTTAGGGTAAGGCATACACACACGCACAAACACACACGTGCACACGTGCACGCGGGGCGGTTACTACGGCTGCTGCTGTACGCTGATGACTTGACGCTGCTGGCAGAGTCGCCCGAAGCGCTTCAACGCATGCTAGATACTCTGCACGCCTTTTGCGGCACGCGCGCACTAACAGTAAACGTTAAGAAGTCAGAAGGGGTGGTGTTCAATGACCAGTTCTGCCCAGTCGGGGCGGCAGGGGGGAGGGTAACGCTGAAGTTTGCAGGAGCAGATCTACCCATGACACACGAGTTCCCATATCTGGGCATGCTCTTCCACCACCGGCGGGCAGTGGGGGGGGACGTGGGCACCCGACGCTCTAGGGGCCAGCGCACCAGATACGCGCTAACTCGCAGATGCTATATAATACGCCTTAACAATATTGGCATTAAGGCCCACCTGTTCGACACGCAAGTACGGCCTGTGCTAAATTACGGGTGTGAGGTGTGGGGCCCTGCGATGATGGCGGATGCTGGGGGGGGCGTGTTTGCCGGGGCGGGCGGACGGTGGGAGAGAGGCAGGAGTGGGAGGGGCGCTAAGGCCGCACGCGACGGATGGCGCACCCTGGAGGAAGTGCTTCTGCAATTTACCCGTGCGTCCCTAGGAGTCCGCAGCAACGGGCAGCAACTGGGGATTTTGGCGCGGGAGGCAGGGTGGCGGCCGCTGGCGGCAGATTGGCTGCGCCAGGCGACGCGCTTTTGGGATAAGGCGCGGGGGCGGCCTGACGGTGACCTGCTTAAAGATGCAATGCGGGAGAGCTGGGGGCTGGCCGAAGCGGGGGGGACGTGCTGGGCGGCACGCTTGCAGGTGTGCCTCGGAACTGTGGGGCACACCCTGGCGTGGGACCAGGTGGGACCGGTACGCATCACCAACCTGCTGGACGTGGCGACCGCGGCGTGGCTGGCCGCCGCGACAAGCACACCGGCGCTGCCGAGCGGCACTACCGTGCGTGATGTACCTGAGGAGTGGTCGCGCGGCTTTAAGATGCTGACCTACATGCGGTGGATGGCGGGTAGCGACAGCGAGCCACCGGCCCTGTTGAGCTCAGGGCTGAACAGTGCTGCCCGGATCACGGCTCTAGCTAGGTTCAGGATGGGGCTCCATGAGCTGCAGATAGAGCGGGGGCGCTACGCCGTGGCGGGACAGAGGCAGCGACGCAGCCAGCGGGCGTGCTGCCTATGCGGTGGGCTAGAGGATGAGGCACACATGGTATTTGAGTGCCCTGCCTATGAAGAGGCACGGGTGCAGGCCCACAGCCTGTTTCGGTCCATCCCTCGCCCCGAGGAGGCCGATTTAGATGAGCGGATGCGGGAGTTTATGAATCCTCGGCCAGGCCAGGAGAACCCCAGGTTTTGGCACGAGCTGGCTGACTTCCTTGTCGCCTGTTTTGAGACACGCACCGCGTGCACAGCAATCATGATGGCAGATGGCATGCTAGGGGTCTAATTTTGACAGCTGCCGGCCTCTTTCCTAGGGTCTAATGCGCCATCAAAGGCGTCCGACGGACTGTAAAAATCGACCACACACACACACGCACACACACACGCACACAGCTGATGGCACTCCATGTGAGGTGCCCACATGCACGCATGAACACACACACGCATGCACGCATTTACGCACACACGCATGCATGCACACACACACACAGTGCTGAGGGTTAAGGGTTTAGGGTCCGCACAATGGACAAGGACAACAAGATCATGCTGCCAGAGGTTTGGGTTGACCCCGAAACCCTGCTGAACCCCTAAAACCCTACAGCTTTGAACCCTAAACCCTGCCTAATACAAATTCTTCACCCGTACCCCACAACCCTAACCGCCTCAGGTGTGCCGCACGATGGACGCCGACAGGGACAACAAGATCGTGCTGTCAGAGGTTTGGGTTGACCCCGAGACCCTACTGAAACCCTAAAACCCCGCACCCTTGCACCCTAACCCCCGCCAAACCCTAAACCCGATGCCCGTAACCCTAACCGCCCCAGGTGTACCGCACGATGGACGCCGACAAGGACAACAAAATCGTGCTGTCGGAGTTTGAGACCGCCGGCATCGCGTGCGGGCTGCCGCTCGACCTCATCGAAGGGCTGTTTGCAAAGCTGGACGTGGACGGCAAGGCAAGTCATACTCAGGGGTTGTACTCAGGGCTCAAGGGCTCGGGGTTTGGGGTTTAAGGGTTTGGGGTTTGAGGGTTTGAGGCCGTGGGCATCGTGTGTGGGCTGACGCTCGACCTCATCGAGCATGTTTTTCAAAGCTGGACGCGGACGGCAAGGCGGGTTCTGGGGACACGGTCTACACGCGCGCACGTGCGCAAGGGTTTCAGGGTTTGGGGTTTGAGGGTTCGAGACCGCGGGCATCGCTTGCGGGCTGCTGCTTGAACTCATCGAGGGGCTGTTTGCGAAGCTGAACGTGGACGGCAAGGCGAGTTTTAGGGCTCAGGGGGTCAAGGGTTGGGGTTCGAGGGTTCAGGGTTTGTGATTCAAAGGGTTTGGGTTTTGAGACCGTGGACATCGCGTGTGGGCTGCCGCTCAACTTCATGGAAGCGGACGGCAAGGTGCATCATAGATCTAGGGTGTTGAAAGCAGTTTAGAGGGTTTGAGACCATGGGACCGCATGCGGCCTCTGGGCGCGGGTGGCAAGGCGGTTTCTACACGGTTTAGGCACGGGGGGGGGGCAGAAAAAACAGAAAATACAGGCACGCTGAATATCAATCTCTTTAATGTGTACGTTCCAAATCAAACAAAAAATTTGAATTCTGACACCTGGAGGCCGAGGTATGGGGGCTCAAAGTGGAAGGGGGGGTGGTGGTGGGGGGCGGCGCAGAAAAAATAAATATGGGGAGTCCAGAACTTTATTTCCAGTGGCTCGTTTTTGATGGGAAGACCGCCATCAGAACCGCCTTGATGAGAAGAGCACGAATCCACTCTCAGAAGTGACCATGGGGTAATAGGGTGGGGGTCCCCGACTCCTCAATGCCCTACCCCCCCGCGTGCTCCCTACGATGCACCAAGTGCTCACCTAGGGGTTTGAGCGACCTTGATGGATTGAGATGGGACTGATGCCCTCTGAATCTCCTTGGAGAGAACAGCAAAACAACTCAGGAGAGTCAACCCTGTATCTGCCTGGAAAGTGTGAACTGGAGGGTCGACACTCCTTGGTGCCCGCCGAGCTAAGCCATGGTATGGCTAGATTTTTGGGGTGATTTTGGCCATCTGCCGGCGAGTTAGACATTGCTATGGACAGCCCTTACTGTAAGGAAGCCTTGGTCCCGGCTCCATGCATGGCGTATTTTGTGAGATGGAGGGATGGGGGGGTCAGACCCCCCCAAAAAAAATATTTACCGTGCCTGCAGGAAATAAGTTCCTTGCCCCCCCTGGGGGTTAAGAGTTCAAAAGTTTAGAGTTCATGGTGTGAGGCCGCGGCCTCGCGTGCGGGCTGTCGCTCGAAGTCATCGAGGGGCTGTTTGCAAGGCTGGACGCCGACGGCATGGCAGGTTTGGGGGTTAAAGGTTTTGGGTTTGGGGTTGCTGGGTATAGGGTTCAGGGTTTTGGGTTACTGGGTTTAGGGTTAAGGGTTTGAGACCATGGGCATCGCGTGCGGCCTCTGCCGTGCGATCATCAAGGGCTTATTGATGCGGGTGGCAACGCGGGTACAGCCCTTGCACTTAAACGTACGCCCTGAAACCCCCAACCCCCAAGCCCCCGCAGGGCTACATCACCACGCTCAACTGGGGCCGCATCAGTGATTTTTGTTTTCGCCATTTGGGGCCATTTGGAACCATCTGGCCCCAAACAAATTAAGTCGAGGGTCCACTTTGGGAGCCATGGGGCGGCGCCATGTAGTACGTGTGTGGCGCAGTGTGGGGCAGTGTGTGGCTTTGGAGGCACGTCCGCACTGGTCAACGCTCAGTCAGCGGTCAAGCGGCGGTCAACTGTACGGTGGTCTGCACGCCGGCTGGCCCCAAAACAATCACTAAAAAAGCTGAAAACAAAATCACTGGGCCGCATCGAGTACCAGTACGCAGTACCTTCACAACCAAGCCTTCACGACCCAGCCTTGACCTAAAACCTTACAACCCTAAGCCCCCAAACCCCAAACCATGCACAGGGCTATATCGCCACGCTCGACTGTGGGCCGCATCGAGTACATGCACGCGATCGACGCCGTCACGACCCAGCCTTGACCTAAACCCTTTCAACCCTAAACCCCCAAACCCCAGACCCTGCACAGGGCTATATCGCCACGCTCGTCTGGGGTCACATCGAGCACAGCCACGCGACCGACGCCTTCATGATCCAGCCTTCACCTGAAAACTGACAACCCTAAACTTCCTTGACCTAAACCCTTTCAACCCTAAACCCCCAAACCCCAAACCCTGCACGTGACTATATCACCACGCTCAACCCGTGTACACACGCGTGACTGACGCCTTCTCGACACTCTAAATCCCTTGCCCTAAGTCCACAAATCCAATCCCTAAAATACCCAAATCTAAACCCAAAACTCTGCACAGGGCTATATCACCACGCTCGACTGGGGCCGCATCGAGTACAAGCACGTGATCGACGCCTTCACGGCCAAGTATGCGTGCCACTTCCTTGGGCTGCCCGGCCCGACGTCCACTGCGCAGCAGTGCGCAAAGTACTTTGAGAAAGCGTCGCTGAAGAAGGTGATTGGAGCATGTTGTGTTTGATTGCCTAACGCTGTAGGGGTTGGGTTTGGAGGGTTCATTTCAGTCGTTCACTGCGCAGCGGTGCGCAAAGTACTTTGAGGGAGCGTCGCTCAAGAAGGTGCCTACTACCGAATAGTAAGGGTTGAGGGTTGAGGGTTGATTGGGTCAGAATTACAGGTTTAGGGTGAGGTTTAGGGTTGCTTGAGGATTCAGGTTGTAGGGTCGTCCGCGGCGCAGCAGTGCGTAAAGCACTTTGAGGGAGCGTCGCTGAAGAAGGTGATCGGAGCATGTTGTGATTGATTGCACAATGCTTTAGGGTTTAGGGTTTAGGGTTTAGGGTTCAGGGTCGTCCACGGTGCAGCAGTGCACAAAGTACTTTGAGTACGCGGTGCTCAAGAAGATGCCTACCGCCTCCCACCCAGATGCATGCAGGTCTCCATGCTGCCCACCGCAATCAAGTTCGTGCGCCTGAGCACACGCTCGCACACATGCACACACACACACGCACACACACACGCATGCAGGTCTCCTCGCTTCCCGCCGCAATCAAGTACGTGCGCCTCAACGCTGCGATGCACAGCTCACACACACACGCACACACACACACTCTCACACTCACACAAAGGTCTCCACGGAGCCCGTCGCAATCAAGTTTGTGTGCCTGAGCACACACTCACACACACACACACACACACGCGTGCACACATGCAGGTCTTCTCGCTCCCCGCCGCGATCAAGTACGTGCGCCTCAACGCTGCAATGCACGGCTCACACGCCGCGTCCGGCTCCAGCATCATCTACGACGCATTCAGGTTCATCGACACTGACGGGTCCGGGGTGCTCGACCGCGAGGAGCTGCGTGACGGTGAGTGAATGTGGCATGTTTTTAGGGTTCAGGGTTTAGTGTTTAGGGTCTAGGGTTAAGGGTTCAGGGTTTGGGGTTAAGTTAGGGTCAAGGGTTGAGGATCGTTGACACAGACGGGTCCGGGTGCTCGACCGCGATGAGCTGCGCGATGGTGAGTGAATGCGGCATATGTCAAGGTCAAAACCCCTAGGTCAAGGTCGAAAATCCCTTGGTAGACAACCCTCGCTTGACCCTTCCTATGCGTGAGCAGGGCTTGAGGTTTACAACGCCTGAGAGCGTGAGAGCCTCAGCTCCTGGTTTCAGGCTTTGTACACATAAAATCCGCTCATGCGCAGGTCAGTCACTGCTTCTCAGCAGCTCAAACCTAAACCCTGGCCTTGCAGGTTTTGTTTTCAAACCTTAGCCCTTAACCCTCAACTCTGCGCACGCACAGACTTTGTCGCAATGGGCGCTGACCTGTCAGTCGATGCCTCCTAGCTAGCAGCTCAACCCTAAAACCTGAGCATGCAGGTTTTGTTTCAACCCCAAGCCCTTATTAGCACTGAACCCTGCTCATGCACAGGCTCTGCCGCGATGGGCTGTCAGTCGATGCCTCCTAGCAGCTCAACCCTAAAACCTGCAGGAGCATGCAGGTTTTCTTTACCCCAAGCCCTTAACCTTAAACCCTGCTCACGCACAGGCTTTGTCGCGATGGGTGCCGGCCTGTCAGTCGATGCCCCCTAGCTAGCAGCTCAACCCTAAAACCTGAGCACGCATGTCGTGTTAAACCCAAGCCCTAATTAACACGTAGCCCTGCTCACACACAGGCTCTGCCGTGATAGGCTGTCAGTTGACGTCTTCCAGCAGCTTAACCCTAAAACCTGCAGGAGCATGCGGGTTCTAGCAACCCAAAGCCCTTAAACCTAAACCCTGCCCATGCACAGGCTTTGTCACGATGGGCGTCACCTGGCAGTCGATGCCTCCTAGCGAGCAGCTCAACCCTAAAACCTGAGCATGCAGGTTTTGTTTCAACCCCAAGCCCTTATTAGCACTGAACCCTGCTCATGCACAGGCTCTGCCGCGATGGGCTGTCAGTCGATGCCTCCTAGCAGCTCAACCCTAAAACCCTGGCCATGCAGGTTTTGTCGATCCCAAGCCTTAAACCCTAAACCCTGCGCACGCACAGGCTTTGTCGCGATGCGCGTCAACCTGTCAGTCGATGCCTCCTAGCTAGCAGCTCAACCCTAAAAACTGCAGGAGCATGCAGGTTGTGTTGACCCCAAGCCCTAAACCCTAAACACCCTGCTCATGCGCAGGCTTTGTCGCGATGGGCGTCGACCTTTCGGATGCCGTCTCCGAGCAGCTCATGACGATGCTCGACGCAGACGGGAACGGGACGGTGTCGTTCAACGAATTTGTGGACACGCTGTTCCCGGGGGGCAGGGGGTGACGTGGTGGAGTTCACAGCCTGTGTGTGACAAACGAATGATGTTTGGGACCCCTATGTCGACGCTACCCAACACCTAAAACTGAAACTGGCTGACTTACTGGCAGGGTTCCCACTTTGCGGTGGGGCGGGAGATATTGTGTGTGGTGATGGTCCGGTGCAGTGGGACGGCGCTGGCCCTAGGAATTCCGCAACCCACCTTCCTCACAAGGGAGTTTGGAGCGAACGTTTAAATCCTTTTAACCCATGGTGGGCCGTGGTGGTTACTCCGTGGTGGTGCGGTGTCGGTGCGGTGCGTATGAGGCGGCGGGCGAGCTGGAAAGGGGGGGGTGGGGGGGTGAACACGCGACGCGCTCGTGGCCCACTGGTATGAACGCCGGCGGGGCGGAACGATGCTACTGTCTGAGTGAGTAGGGCAGATGGACCTCACAGGGCGCCGTGGCTCGCGCCTACAGCCGACCTGCGCCCACCCCCCGCGTTGAGCCCCCAACCCCACCCCCACCCCCCACGCACGCGTACACGCACGCACCGTGTGACTGTCCTGGCTCGGCCTGTCACACACGCGCCGCCGCGCTGCCCGTGTGACCCCGTCTGACCACTACCGACTGCGCGACCGGTGCCTGTTGTGAGCGCTCTGCTGCTGGCATCTGGCAGCAGCATCAGCACGGGTGGTGCTCGCAGCAAACCAAACCTCAACTCAACCCTACCCAGAGAAGGCAAGCACCGTCCAACCCATACCGCACCGCACCATTGGGTGGGGGGGCTCTGCCGACAAGGGTTGGCCCAAATTGGATGATCTACATAGACCACTCCATTCCGAGGCAGCGCACAGGCAGCGCAGACATAGGCAGTCGAGCAAACGCATGCGAGGGAACTGATGTGGCGTCGGCGGTAATGATGCGATTGGTCTGGCCTGGGCATGCGCAGAGGTCACCTCGCGCCGCCCCAGTGCATCCCAACTCGCGGGACCAACGCCCCACAGGCGTACAGAGATCTAGAGATCCTCCTGTGGCCCTCGATAGGCCCGCAAACTAGTACACCAACATCAGCCAACGGTGCGACAGACCAGGTCAGCCACAAACGGCGTGCAGGGTGCGGGCTCTATGAGCGTCGCCTTCCTGGCCTAGTAAAAAGGTGCAGCTCTAGGCTCTACACAGCGTCATGGACTGCAGCCTGCCCTCTGCCGGCGCCGGCACATGCATGGGAGACTGCAGCTGCAGGGCCGGCAGCGCCCAACGATGGCCCTCTCCTTGCAGGTGGCTGTGCATGAGATGCGGGCCACCCGCTTTAGCGGTGCCCAGCGGCGCGCGTGGAACCCTACGAAGCTGCGGCGCCAGAAATCAGTGTGCTTCGATTTGGTATGTGGCAAACAAAAGTGCGGCAGCGCTGGCTAGAACACAGGAGGGCCAAAGTGGAGCTCGACCAAAACGGGCCTCGTAGTCAGGAGGAAACCAAGGGGCGGCTACCTCGCGCCAGATGGCGGCTCCCTCGCCACCCGCTCAGATCCAAAACAACCGTCTGGCTCTGTCTCCGGACGTCGCGGTCGAGCAGCGGTCGCCCACATGGCAGGCCACGTTCCAGCCCTACCAAAATCTCAACGTCTGAGGCACGCAAGTGACGGCGGTCGTGACCGCCTAGGAGGCGGTCGGAGTTGCGCTTGAGGCGACGCCCCAGGCGGTCGGAGCGCCTGAGGCGCCGCCTGATCCGCGAATGTCAAGGCGCCGCCTGAGGCGTTGGGCATGTGGTAGGGCAGGGCGCCACCACCACCACCACCTTCTTGCGCCCGCTCTCGTCCTGGCCACCCCACTCGGCGGATCGGCCTCTAGAATGACCCCCTCGTTCCAGCGACCTTGCGCCTGTGGCTGCGCCGTCGCGGATGTCCCTAACTACTGTGCTCGTTGCCAGTGAGTGCCACCCGAACAGAGGAGGGCTGGGACGGACACCACCATCATCTGCAGGAGAATGACCCTGACACAAACGCACCAACGCACCACATGCCAGACGCCACATGCCAGACGCCACATGCAAACTCGCGATCGCCGCCAACCGCACGGTCCCGCCCGTCTCCAACAACATCCTTGGAATGAATGTGGGCCCCAAATGAATGTTGGCGGTGCAGCACAATTCATTTTGTGTGTGTTCTGGCTGCCAGCCACGACCCCGACATGAACACACCCACGGCAAGTTGTGTTGTTTGTTTGTGTGTTGCGTGTGTGTGCGTGTGTGTGTGTGTGTGTGAGTGTGTGTGTGTGTACCCGTGCCTGTATGTGTGCAAATCAGCTCACCACAGTGCCTGAGGGGAGGGTTACAAATCACACTGCGCCAATCGTGGGATGGGCGATGCATTCAGTCATCAATCACGTGTTCAAACGGCAAATGCCGGGTTTAACGGTGCGCTCTTGACAGGGTGACTCGCAGCCTCAGAGGCCAAACCCTAAGCCCTAGCGCAAAACGCCCAGGTGCGCGCTCTCTGGCGCCGCTATTTCGCTTGTTAATGCCGTCGAAGGACGCCACGAATTAAGTTTCAGACATCATCGGGTGAGCGGGGAGGGGCGGCACCCCCCTGAGTCTTCCAGCGACGCGTTACGACACTACGATTCGACACTACGATTCGACAGAATCGTCCACTGATGCGCCTGCTGCCTCTCTCCTGCACCCGCGGGACCAGTCACAGCGGCCTGGTGAGGGGGTGGGGCGGCCAGCGGTTGTGCGTGCTTGCATGCATGTGTATTCGCACCTGCATGCATGTGTGTCGTGTGGTTTGGTTCGGTTGGTGCCGTCTACTGCCAGCACAATTGGCAGGGAAGCAGGCAGGAGGAGCAGCTGAATCTTGCCATGGCCAATCCTGCCTGCTGGATTGCGTGTCTCAGGACTCCGGCGAGGCTCCGTCAGCGAGCGGCCGCATGGTGAGTTGAGCAGGTGGGTGGTTCGTTGAGCGGGTGGGTGGTCTGCTTATACATAGATTGAAAATATTTGATTGAGTCAAGACTCAGTCAGGTCGCAAAGCGCCTGGTGGCAGCGCCTGACATGCAAGGTCGCAGCGCCTCGTACGTCCGCAAAGGAGCCCCAGCGCCGCTTGACCCGCCCCCCAAATGGCCAGAACTACACGCTGTGCGTCACGCCTGGTAACGCCAAGGTCCCAACCAAGATCAGGCTCGCCGCGCGGTGGGCTGTGCCACCGGCAACGCTGTTTGGGATCTTCACGCATCCAAACAACGCGCGCATCTACCGAGGTGTGTGTGTGTGCTTGTGTGTGGGGGGGGAGGGGGTGCAGACAGGGGGGGGGGGAGGCATCACCATGCATGCATGCACGCTCGCTTGCACGTGCATAAATATGCACATACATTCACCCCCGCACGCATACTCCCCACCACCGCATGCACAGACACCAAGGCCATCACAGGCTGGCGCGTGCTGAGCAGAGGACCGCCCGGCGTCAAGGTGTGCGTGTGTGTGTTGTCTGTGTGTGTGTGTGTGTGTACACACCACCCACCCATCCACACCCACCCAACGCTTGTCCACACCCAACGCTTGTCCACACCCAACGCTTGTCCACACCTAATGCTTGTCCACACTCAGCGCTTGTCCGCCCCCAACGCTTGTCCACACTCAATGTTTTTCCACACCCAACGCTTGTCCACACCCAACACTTGTTCACACTCTGCGCTCGTCCACACCCAACGCTTGTCCACACCCAACGCTTGTCCACACCCGACGCTTGTCCGCACCCAATGCGTGTCCACGCCCAACGCTCTTCCGCACCCAACGCTTGTCCACACCCAACGCGTGTCCACACCCAGCGCGTGTCCACACCCAACGCTCGTCCACACCCAACGCTTGTCCAACCCAACGCTCGCCCATACTCAGCGCTTGTCCACACCTAACGCTGGTCCACACCCAACGCTCGTCCACACCCAACGTTTGTCACATCCAACGCTTGTCCACACCCAACGCTTGTCCGCACCCAACGCTTGTCCACACTCAATGTTTTTCCACACCCAACGCTTGTCCACACCCAACGCTTGTTCACACTCTGCGCTCGTCCACACCCAACGCTTGTCCACACCCAACGCTTGTCCGCACCCAATGCGTGTCCACGCCCAACGCTCTTCCGCACCCAACGCTTGTCCACACCCAACGCGTGTCCACACCCAACGCGTGTCCACACCCAACGCTTGTCCAAACCCAACGCTTGTCCACACCCAACACTTGTCCACACCCAACGCTCGTCCACACCCAACGCTTGTCCACACCCAACGCTCGCCCACACTCAGCGCTTGTCCACACCTAACGCTGGTCCACACCCAACGCTTGTCCACACCCAATGCTTGTCCACACCCAACGCGTGTCCACACTCAGCGCGTGTCCACACCCAAAACGCATGTCCACACCCAACGCGTGTCCACACCGCAGGTGGTGTCTGTCGAGAAGATGGAAGAGGTGTCAGTGCTGGGGGTTAAGCGCTCGCTCAGCACGGTGCTGAAAGTCACCGAGGACTGCCACGACGCAGACCACCCCAGGTGCGTGGAGGCGTGCTGCTGACACAGTGTGCACACGTTTGGTGTTGATAGCAACATGTAGCAGTAGCAGTGATTCCCCTGCGAGCCGTATACCGCTCCGAGCCGGATTTCCCATTTCCCAGAAAACCACTCCACACTTAGTGGGAGAGGGCGTGGAGCGGTGCGCTGGAAAGCTGTTGCCGAGAGCAGCACCACGGCATGCGTTGCATGAATAACCGCTGTGTATTGTGCCTGGCGTGATCGG
The DNA here is from genome assembly GCA_016618255.1 of Chlamydomonas sp. UWO 241. Lineage (NCBI taxonomy): Eukaryota > Viridiplantae > Chlorophyta > Chlorophyceae > Chlamydomonadales > Chlamydomonadaceae > Chlamydomonas > Chlamydomonas priscui. The sequence goes on along the minus strand of VFSX01000034.1, from coordinate 488,847 downwards.
TCAAAGTTGCTGGAGCCGGCAAAAAACGAATTACTAAAATCCTTCCCAGGGACCACTGAGCAGTAGCAGCTGCAGAAGCAGTTGCAACTGCAGCTGCAGTAGCAGTGACTTGAGTCAATGTCTGGATCTACAAAAACAATCACTTCCAGTCTCTCCTATGCTTTAACTCACACACTGGTGTCCTCTGGGCGCGGACATGTAAAACCACACGCGTCGTCAAAAGCATCATAGAACGGGAGCTCCCAAATCATGAGAAAAATGACAAGCGCCCCCCCTACCCTCCGCACACCCACACCCAAATGCACTCGCGACGCGTGTACCACTCCACACCCATCAGTGTGGATTTCAAACTGGAGCGCTCCGACGCGCACAAGCACTTCGAGGGCTGCTGGACATGGGACGCGGTGCGCGACCCCGCAACCGGCGCGGTCGTCGGCTGTGAGGGCCTGCTGCTGCAAGACGTGCTGCCAAAGGGTGGGTGGTCTTGGGTTCTTGGCGTTTCATGGTTCTAGGGTTTTAGGAGAAATGTTGGTTAATGTGAGGGTTGAGGGTTTATAATGGCAAGAACGGCGATGCAAGGCGTGCTGCCAAAGGGTGGGTGTTTTCTGGTCTGTGGGGCTTTGGGATTTTGAGATTTTGGGATTGTAAAGTCCTAGGTTCTCGGTTGGTAGGGTCTTAGGATTGTAGGTTGGTCTCAGGTTGTTGGGGCTTTAGAGCTTCAGGGTAAATGTTGGTTTGGAGTGTGAGGTTTCAGGGTTTAGAATGGCGAGAATGGCGATGCAAGACGTGCTGCCGCAGGGTGGGTGGTTTAGGGTCTTCGCGATTAAGGATTTTAGGGTAAATGTTGGTTAAAACGTGAGGGCAGGGGGTCAGGGTTTAGAATGGCGAGAATGGCGATGTAAGACGTGCTGCCGACGGGTGGGTGGTCTTAGGGTCTTGGATTTAAACAAAATAGGAAAAGAACGCCATCGAGAGATTTTTTACGATGTGTTTATGGACATGAACAACTTGTGAACAACACCCTGCAAAATTTAAGGGTCGCTGGCACCGGGGGGGAGGGGGGGGGGGCCAAAAAAAAGAAAATACTGGAACACATAATACAAAAAAAATGCCCCCCCCACCCTGCCCCTACCCCCCCCCCCCCAATCTCACAAATACGCCATGCATCGAGCCGAGCGATGGGACCAATGCGCATGGCTTCCTAACAGTGAGGGCTGTCCATCGCAATGTCTAAGTCGTCAGAAGATAGCCAAAATAACCATTAAAATGCAGCCATACAATGGCTACGATGGCAGCCACCAAGGAGAGTGGGCCCTCCAGTTCACACTTTCCAGGCAGATTCAGGGTTGACTCTCCTGAGGTGTTTTGCTGTGCTCTCCAAGGAGGTTCAGATGGCATCGGTCCCATCTCAATCCATGAAGGTTGCTCAAATCCCATGGTGGGCACTTGGTGCACCGCAGGGAGTACGCGCAGGAGTTTGAGCGTTAGGGTGTCTGGACCCCCCACCCTATAACCCAGGGTCACTTCTTAGAGTGGATTCGTGCTCCTCTCATCAAGGCGGTTCCAATGGTTGTTATCCCGTCCAAAACGGCCCACTGGAAAGAAAGTGCTGAACCCCCCGTAGAAAGCTCTGGACCCCACCCCACCCCCCCTACCCCCTACTTTGAGCCCTCATATCTCGGCCCGCAGGTGTCAAAATTCAAAAAATCCGACGGTTTGGGAACATTCACAGCAAGGAGACAAGATTCCATCATGTGTTCCATTTCTTGTGTTTTCTGCCCCCCCCCCCCCTGGTCGTTGGAGTGATTTAACTTTCTTAACCCACATCTGCCGTCCAAACGCGCACATCCGGTGGGGGTGTGGGGATTGGTCGCTTCGGCGGTTTTTAAGGTTTCTAAACCCTTAAGTGTTTCAGTTTTCAAGATTTGGGGATTTGAGGGGCAGCCACGCAGCCCGATATTGCCCCTGATGGCAGGCAGAAACCTCAAACCCTGAAACCCTAAACCTTATGCAAAACTCGCCCGCAGGTGTGCCGCGGCTCGTGCAAAGGCTGCCCGGCTTCAAGCGCGTGCTGCGGGGCACGTCAAGCCGTGCAGCCAGGCGCATGATTGAGGACACCAACGAGGCCGTCGCGGCATTGGTGACGCTGCAGGTGTGTGTGGTGCGTGGGTAGATGCGTGGAAATGTGGGTTGCGGCAGCGACAGTGGGTGGGCAACAGCGGGTTGCATTGGCTGCTGCCTGCCCGCAGGTAGGGGGCCGTGGCAAGTGCATGCCAGGTGGATGGTTGAGCGGCAGAAATCAGCACATCAGCACACACATCAGTGAGTGCTGGCTGCCACCCAGCTGTCCCACCAGCAGCCGGATCGCCGAAGCAGGACTTCGAGTGCAAGCCCCGCCCTCCGGGGCACCTCCGGGGTAAAACATGCAAACACTAACACCCACACGCACACCCACATGGACTCACAGGCGGAGCGTGGCCTGAGCCTTGCGCAGGCGCTAGACACGCTGTGCAACGGCAGACAGTGCCCGAGCGCGGTGGTCGGCAGCCACCAGATCGCAGGCGCCGGCAGCGCAAGCGTGAGCGAGAGTGACGAGGAGAACAGGGGCTGAGGTCAAAGGAGGGGTTTGGTGGTGTCGTCGAGCTTTTTTAACAGTTGACGCTTGAATGCGGCAGCTATGCTGAGTGCGCATAATGCGGTGCGACGGGGCGGGACATCTTCACAAGCACACGGGCCAGCACAAATGTAACACAGCAGCCCACACAGTACCCTTGTGGAGAGTGGCAACGGCAGCGGCAGTGGCAGTGTATGGCAGCAGCGGCGGCGGCAGCGGAGGGCGTTGGGCGGCGGGCGGCGGGCGTTGTCTGGGACTGCCCTCTTCCACGCTTGTGTGAGAAGTTGGGGGGCCGCCAGGCTGAAGTCTCCAAGGATACGGATTGGTTGATCTCCACAGACCTCCCCACTTCTGTGCAAAGGCAGCACAGACATAGGCAAACGCACGTCGAGGGAAGTGATGTGGCTGATCCGCCCGGTCTGGAACGGGCCAGGCACCTAACCAAACCCTGCCAGGCTGGTGCAGCTGTTGCTCATCCACACAAACCTGTTGATGCAGAGAGCTGGCAAGAGAGCTGGCAGGTGGCAGTGCAATCAGTCGCAGTGCACTTAAACGCGTGACGCCGAATGAGCGCGTGCGTGCAGCACGTGTACAGTAATGTTACATCTGCCTGGCGCTGGCAATACATGAGGCTATGTTGTCGAGTGGGCTGCCGCCCGAGTGGAAAATCCAAGCGTTGTGTCCACTATTAAAGACAGCCTCGAGGCATGTGAGGGCGGACTCCTGTTGCTTGGGGTTTAAAACCCTAAACCCTAAACTGCCGCATTCCAGCAAGATCAAAAGTCGAACACCTCGCTGGACGCGCGCACTCGCACACGCGAAATCCGCACGCGCACACGCAGCTGCGCCCGCGTCGTGGCCTGCTCACGCATCCGCCTGGCGTGCCAGCTCCTTGGCCAGCGCCACGAGCGCCTCGGAGTTGGCGAGGCCGGTCAGGAAGCGCGGCGGGATGCCCGAGAGGCCAACCTACGCGACGGACAGATGTTTTTTGGGGAGGGGGAGGGGCGTAAGTTTGTCTCGGGGATTTGAGGTTAAGTCTCTAGAAGGCAGACCTTAACCCCGGCAAGGCCTGCACACCCGCACATTTATGCAATATTGTTCCAGGGTTCTGGGTGCTACCGTTTCAGTAACATCGGGCTTCCCAGCAGAGACATCGTCATGTCCCGACTAGACTACCACAGCCTGGACCCAAGTGCAGTTCTGGCCCCAACAATCCCAACTTCCCCCAACAGCCCCAACAGCCCCAACTTCTCTGGGTGCTACCTCAGCCGTAGACCCTTTACCCTAAACCCTACACCTTGAACCCTGAACCCTAAACCCTAAAGCGTAAATACCCAACACGGCTGACCTGCGCGCCGACGAGCGCGCCCGCCAGCATCGCCCGCGCGAGGTTCTGACCTGCGGGTACAGCACACACACCAGAGGGGGGGTTGTTGGTAGGCTGGCGCTGCGCGGCCTCGCGGGATCTCCCAGTAGAGCCCCCGTGGACTCCTAGTCTGCTAGGCCTTGACTCACGCCCCGGGGTCCTCTGCACGGCGGACGCACCCATGTGAAATGTGTTTAACCACCAGGGAGATGGGGGGGGGGCGAGCTGAGTGGGGTCCCGTGCCACCATTAGCCAGTCATCTCAGTAAGGTGCTCTATGGTCGTATATGCTTTAGAGGTGTCCCTGACTGTTTCATCAGCTTCTTTCACCCCTCGGACTGCGACTTAGGACTGCGACTTGTCACAACACACTCACATGCACACACACACACATGCACACACACACATGCACACACACACACACACACACTCACACACACATACACTCACACACACTCACACACACACTCACACACACACACTCACACACACACACACACACACACTCACACACACACACACGCACACACACACACACACACATTCCATCCATTCCAGATCGTTACAAAGATAACGGCGATATCGTTCCAGAGGTCGGCGAAAGGGCGTCTGTCAATAGCGGGAGACCACTCGTCGCTATGAGGGGATATAATGCCACTCTGCTGCGGGGGGGCTGCCTCTGAGGCACTGCATCTAAGTACGCTGTGTTGTACGCTGACTAAACTGACTGTGATCACTCTCACTCTCTCTGAGGCTGTGTGGTGGTCGCAACCTCTATCCCGCCTTAATCAGATCGCCGCATATGGACTCCCACAGCTGTGGAAATCTCGCTAGGGTGAGCCATCCGGGTGGGACTCGGTTGTCGAGGATGCGCGTGAGCTCTGGGTACGCGGCGTACTTGGCTCGCTCTCGTTTGAACTGGTCAAAGCGATTCTTGACGGCGTCTCGAAACCGTTGGGATGTGAAAATGTCACCTGCATTTTGCCGGTACGACGTGATGGCCCCTCCCGCGTGGAGGCCATCCGCGTCCGGTCGACGGCACATGAAAAGTGCGGCGGTGGCTGGGAAGATGGGGTGTGGAGGGTGAACGGGCTGGGGAGGGGGAGGGGAGGGGAAGATGGCGGGGCTGGGGTGGGGAGGGTGGAGGGGCTGAGGAGATGGAGAGGGGGGGAGGTGGCGGATGAGGGGACCGATGAACGCAGCTTGGTGTTTGTTGATGGTGTCGATGATGGGCGCTGTGGGTGGGTCCTTGGCGTGCATCTCGATGGTGGAGGTGTGAGGGGAGGAAGGGGAAAGGTTGTGGGGGATCCGTTCAAGGCGGCGTAGGAATCGGTTGTGAGTAACCTCGAGGCGGTGGATGTGGGCTTTGTTCAGTGTCCATGCTTGGGGCTCGATTAACGGAGGCGCGTTCTCGTCGCCGAGCCCTGGACCCAGCAATGCGGCGCTGCTGGTGACTAGGATCTCCGTGCAGCTGACGAGCGGGATAAAATACGACTGGCCTGGCTCCTGCTAGACTGTCCCTCGGTTGAAACTACAGGAGCGGCTTGCCCGGCGCTGTCATGGCTTGGCGAGTAGCCGCGGCGCTGCCGCGACCCGTGCTGGGAGACGGCCCTTATCCTCCTCCCATGCAGGACGCCATGCGGCACCGATCTCGACGAGTTGATCGACGAGCGGAGGAGCTGGCGCCCGTCAATGCATGCTGGACATCGGTCAAGATGGCTGCTCGTGGGGGCGAGCTACCATCAGGGCTTCAGCGGTGGTGACCGCCGAGGCAACAACAGAGTTTATCCGCTTCACCATCGCAGCGTTTGTCACCGCGCTCACCCTCGGGGGCACTCGTCTGCCGGTGACTGGCGTCGGCATTGGTCTTCAGGCAGCCTGCCATGACGACTCTGTTTGCCCAGGCCCCCCTGGAGGGTGGGACCTGGCCATGCATGACGCATGGGGCGCAGGCAGAGCCCCATGCATGGAGTTGGACAACCATGCACCATGCCAGGCGGGGACTTTTCTGCTTCAGCGCCGCCAGTCGGCACAGCCGGCGTGGTTGGCCTCAAAGGCCAGGAGGAGGACGGTCCTTTCCTATACGCTCCTTGCCAGACATGTCCCTCAGGGACTTGTTTGGGTCTAAACTAGCCGGCGGGAGCGGTAGTCTAGACGGCAGGTAACCGGCTGGTGGCTATCGTCCTTCAAAGGGCGGTGGCACTAGGACTAGTGTTGTCTTAGCTGGAATGCCATGTAACTGTAACTGTAACTGCATGCTTGGCATCCATAAAGGAGTGCGGAAACAACATAGGCATTGTACAGACGGATCTTAGTAGAGTCAGAGATGACTTCAGGGGGGGGCGTCCCAGAACCGTAGGGTAAGGCGTTTGTAGGCAAACCAGGCAGAGCCAATGCGGTGTGAGATCTCGGCATCGAGTATCCTGGCGTCTGAGTGGGAGACAGGGTGTGCATCGGAGGGGGAGGGGGCTGCGGGTGTGGAATAAATACTGCCGAGGTATTTGAACTTGTCTGTGGGGTGGACGAGGTGGGGGTTAGAGGAGGAAGTGGAAGGGATGGAGATCGGTGCTGGGGTGTCGGTGTGGGCAGACGGGTGACCCAGGGTTTGGTGCACGGTCTTGGCGTAGTTGATCTCGAGTGCGAGGTCGGAGCAGATCTGGTCGAGGCGGGCGAGCATGTCTTTGAGGGCATCGATGTCGAGTGCCATCAGAGCTATGTCGTCCGCGTAGAGGAGGAGGGGGAGTAGGGTAGAGTTGAAACCGTGGCGTGGGAGGGGTGTGTGGAGAGTGCCGTTCACCACGTAGCCGATTTGGATGCCTGCGTTGGGGAGCTGGGCTATCAGGGATCGGATGACGGTGTCGATGAAGATGTTGAAGAGGAGGGGGAGAGGGGGCAGCCTTGCTTGACTCCAGCTTCGAGGGGAAAGGAGGCAGAGTAGGCGCCGCCTACACGGACTCTGGCGGTGGCACCAGAGTAGAGGCTCTCGAGGCGGGAGAGGAGGTCGGGGTGTACGCCTCGACGGAGGAGGGTGTGCCAGAGGGCGGTGTGGTTGACTCGGTCAAAAGCCTTGGAGAGGTCGACGTAAGCCACGTGAAGAGGGGCTTGGGCGCGGTGAGACTCCTCTTGGAGGCGGCGTAGGGTAAAGATGGGGGCGGTGGTGCCTCGGCCGGGCCGGAAGCCGAATTGGTAGGTGGAGAGGTAGTCATCCAGGTGTCGTCCGAGGCGGGTGAGGAGGACGTGGGTGTAGACTTTGCCCGGGACGGGAAGGAGGGAGATGCCGCGGTAGGATTTGACGGCTGTGGTCGGGCCGGATGATGCGCCCTTGTAGAGGGGGCAGATGTCCGCCTGCTTCCACGCGGTAGGGATGGTTCTGGTGTTCCAACACGAGATGATGAGACGGTGGAGGGCTCCGGTGACAATGTCGCCGCCGTGCTTGATGAGCGGGGCGGTGATGTTGTCGTAACCGGGGGCGGAGTTTTTGAGGGTTTTGATCGCGGTCTCCACCTCGCCCCGTGAGGGTGGAGGCATCAACGGCGGGGGAGGAGGGGAGGGGGCATGAGCCAGGTGTGAGTCCAGCGTGGCAAGGCATACGGTTGAGGTGAGGTCATGGAGTTGTTTGAAGGGTTCTCCAAACGCGTCGGCCACGGCTTGAACGCCGAAGCACACACACACACACGCACACACACACACACGCACACACACACTCACACACACGCACATCCATCATCACCTCCTCCGTTGACCGCGTTGACCACGGACTCCTCAAAGTCGTCGCGGTGGAGCGCGCCGAGGTAGTACGCTGCCGGAACAATGTGGTAGATGGCGCACGGCTTGCCGTACACGATCGATACCTGGTGGTGGCGTGGTGGTGACGGATTTTACAGTCTCTGTGACGCCACGAATGATGCAACGAGGTGTTTGAGATTCGTGTCGGCGCTCGGCGCCCGACACCTGACTGACACTGGCTGGCAACCTAGTAGGGGTCCGTTGCGCTGTGAGGGCGCGCGACACAAACGAGGGGAGGGATTGGAGGCAGGGCCGGGACATATGATGGTCCATGATGTATGTGGTAGATGGCGCACGGCTTGCCGTACACGATCGTAACCTGGTGGCGGTTTCGGGAGGGGAGGGATGAGGGGCAGGCCTCCTAGGGCCTCCTAGGGCCTCCTAGGGCCTCTTAGAGCCATAGCCACGGCCGGCATTGGCCGGGCAGGAGCCAGAACATGGCAGGGCCAGGGAAAGAGGGCCAGGCTTCCTAGGACCTCCTAGGGCCAGGGCCGAAAGGAGAGGAATCGGGGGAGGGGGGGGCTCTGTGGGCCAGGGCCATGAGGGGAGGCATTAGGTCCCGGCCTCCGTGGGCCGGGACATATGTCGATGATAGCGGCCGGCTTGCCGCACGCATCAGAGAGACCTGGTGATGGCCACAGTGGAGGAAAAGGGCAGGTGTGTGTGGGGGGGGATGAGGCCCGGAAGGGGCCGGGACCTATGACCCAGGACGATGTGGTAGATGGCGCACGGCTTGCCGTACACGCTCGCGAACTGGTGGCGGTGTCGGGAGGGGAGGGATGAGGGGCAGGCCTCCTAGGGCCTCCTAGGGCCAGGGTCAAGGCAGGGTAGGGGCCAGGGCAGGGCCAGGTCAAGGGAAAGAGGGTCAGGCTTCCTAGGGCCTCTTAGGGCCAGGGCCGAGAGGGGAGGAATGGGGGGGGGGGGTTCTGTGGGCCAGGGCCAGGAAGGGAGGCATGAGGTCCCGGCCTCCGTGGGCCGGGACCTGTGATCTATGTGTCATAGGTCATAGGCTATGACCCATGATGTGTGTGGATGATGGTGCACGGCTTGCCGCACACCAGCGAATCCAAGGGGGAGGGAGTTGCTTGAGCCGCTCCTACCAGGCGCAATACATTTAAGCGGGCGCTCAAGCAGCGCATGCCGGTGTGATGCCCTCGGGCGAGAGCTTTCCACCACACCCTCTTCAAATAATTGTGGGGTGGTTTTCTGGGAAATGGGGAATTCGGCCCTGGGCGGTACGGCTTGCAAGGGGATCACCGGCGCAGATTCCACGTCGTTTTAGAAGGGTTTACTGCTAGGGTAGCACCCCAGAGAAGTGATTGTAAGGGCCAGAACTGGAGTTGGGTCTAGGCGATATGGTGATCGGACTAGAAGACAGTCGTCTCTGGAAAGCCGATGTTACTGTAACTACTGAGTTCCGAGAGGAGGGCTTGCTGCACAGGTTTCACAGTGATTCCCTCGCAAGCCGTATACTGCTCGGCGCCGGATTTTCCCACTCCTACTACCATCCCGCACTTGGGAGGGAGCGGGCGTGGAGGGGTGCGTTGGAAAGCTCTTGCCAAGAACAGCACAACGGCATAAGTTGCGTGAACACCCGCTATGTACTGTGCCAGGTATAAGCGGTCAACGTCAGTCAAGCCGGGAAAACGTAAGTACTGAAATCCTTCCCAGGGGTCACTGCTGCACCTTCCACGCCGGTATGACTGCTTGGACAGCACCCAGAGAAGTGATTTTTAGGGCCAGAACTGGACTTGGGTCTAGTCTAGGCGATGGTAATAGAACTCGAAGACAGTCTTCTCTGGAAAGCCGATCTTGCTGTTTCTGCGCACCTTCCACGCGGGCGAGATGCGCGTGGCGGGGTCTGCCGCCGCCTCGGCACACGTGCCAGGGGTGAAGAGGGCATCGGGCGACGAGAAGCGGCCAACACGCGGGGGGTCGACGTCTGCGGCCATGCGCGCGCGAGGATTGATTGTAGGGCGCACGGCGTGGTGGTGGGAGTGCGAGTGGTGTGGGTGTGTCAATGTGTGTGTGCAAGGTCTGTGGTAGGCGTGGAGGGTATTGAGCGACGAGGAGCGGGCGGCACGCGGGGGGCCGACGTCTGCGGGCATGCGTGCGATCATTGATGGTGTGTGTGTGGGGGTGTGTGGGGTCTGCTCGAGCAAATGTATGTGGTGAAGGGGTGAGTGTGAGGGAGCAGAGGGTGTGGGGGAAGGGGTCATCGGGCGAGATGCGGCCGGCACGCGGGGAGTCGACGTCTGCGGGCATGCGCGCGATCGTTGATGGTGTGTGTGGGGGGGTGGTGGTGGTGCTCGGGCAAACATGTGTGGTGAAGGGGAGAGTGAGAGGGATTAGAGGGTGTGGGGGGGGAGAGGGCATTGGGCAAGGAGAAGCGGCCGGCATGCGGGGGTCCAACGCCTGCGACCACGCACGAGCGTGGTGATTGTTGGGCGCACGCGGGGGGGGGGGGAGCCGGATAACTAGTTTTCATGCCCCATCATTACCCCATCATCATTTGTCCCCGTGGGTGAGTGTGTGGGTGGGGCAGGCTGTCGGAACCACCAGCGTCCGCACCGTTGGGGTCGGGCGGCAGCACCGCGCCCGCGTCGGCGCCGCGCGTGACGCTGTGGAATGGCAGCTTCTTTTCGGCGTTGAGTGCAAAGAGCCGCGCCGTGATCCCGGCATCCAAGGGGTGGCCCTGGTGATGAAGCAGGAGGTGTAAGTGTGTGTGGTGTGTATATGGGGGGGAGGGAGGCGGGGGCTCCGTGTCAGCGCGTGATGCAGTGGAATGGCAGCTTATTTTTGGCGTTGAACGCAAAGAGGCACGCGGCAGGTGATCCCAGCGTCCAGGGGGTGGCCCTGGTGATGGCACAGGAGGAGGCGGGGGGGGGGGGGGGGGGGCATCTTGCCAGCGTGACGCTGTGGAACAGCAGCTTCGGGGCAGCTTTGTGTCGGCGTTGGGGCACAAAGAGGCGCGCAGTGGTCTTGGCGCCACGACGGACGCCGGCGTCCAGGGGGTGGCCCTGGTGATGGAGCAGGGTGGGGGGTGGGGGGTGGGCGGCTCCGTGTCAGCACGTGACGCTGTGGAGCGGCAGCGTATTTTCGGCGTTGAGCGCAAAGTGGCACGCGGCAGGTGATCCCGGCGTCCAAGGGGTGGCCCTGGTGATGGAGCAGGAGGGGGCGGGGGGGGGGGGGCCTCCGTGTCAGCGCGTGACGCCGTGGAGCGGCAGTGCCTTGTCGGCATTGGGCGCAAAGAGGCGCGCTGTTATCCCGATGTCCAGGGGGTGGCCCTGGTGATGCAGCTCGACGGGTGGTGTGGGGGGATCCTTGTCAGCGCGTGGCGCTGTGGAGTGGCAGCTTCTTTTCGGCGCTGAACGCAAAGAGGCGCGCAGTGATCGCTGCGTCCAGGGGGTGGCCTTGGTGATGGCACAGGAGGGGGGGGTCTCCCTATCAGCGCGTGACACTGTGTAACGGCAGCTTCTTTTCAGCGTTGAGTGCAAAGAGGCGCGCAGTGGTCGTGGCGTCGAGGGGGTGGCCCTAGGGCCAGGTGATGGCGCAGGAGGGGTTGGGGGGAGGTGGTGGCATCTTGTCAGCGTGACATTGTGGAACAGCAGCTTCGGGACAGCTTTGTGTCAGCGTTGGGGCGCAAAGAGCCGCGCAGTGGTCGTGGCGTCCAGGGGGTGGCCCTGGTGATTTAGCAGGAGGGGGTGGGGGTGGGGTAGGTGGGGGGCATTTTCAGTGTTGGGTGCAAAAAGCTGCGTCGAGTGTCTCACCGAAAAGGGATGACCCTGGTAATGAAGTGTATGTGTGTGTGTGTGGGGGGGGGGCAGGAGAGGCGCGCCGAGATCTCACCATTGATAGACGGGGGGGGGGGAAGGGGACAAGGCCGGCCGCGTGCTTTTGAACATCGGTCCGCGCGCATGCGTGGGGAGGAGGGGGGGGGGGGCTGCCCTTGATGGCTCTGGGTCGATACGTCTGGTAGGATGTGTGGACTGCTCACAGCACAAATATGCCCCACTAGAAAGGACCGTCCTCATTCTGTTCCCTTCAGTAACCCAGTATTGAGGAAGATTCAGGGGTGCAAAGCTACAAGTGCGACAATCTGCCCCAGGTCCTCCTGGTGCCCCGCAGCGCTGGCACATACGGTGCCCAACACAGTTCATACCAACAAGTGTGCAGACTTAATCCAGATAAATATGCCTGCCGGCAAGTCAGTCCACTCCTCCAAGGCTATTATGCAGCACAACCGGCACTCTCTCGTGTACCGACCCAGAGTGCCACGAGCGTCCCCCCCCCCCCCACACACACAACATCGCCCAGCGCACCTGCACCAGCTGCCCGAGCGTCGCGCCAAACGCGACCGTGATTGACTGCACGATCTCGTCGGCCTGCGTGAGCGCGGCGTTCGACGCCACAGCATCCGCTGCCTGCAGGGTTTGAGGGTTTAAGTGACCAAGGTCCAAGAGGCAATTAGTTCAGGGGTCAAGGGCCAAGAGCTTTCAAAGCAGGGGCAAAGAGGCAGTCAGAGGAAGGGCGAAGAGGCAGGCAGAGGAGTGACAAAGAGGCAGTCAGAGCAGGGGCCAAGGGCCAAGAGCCGGCAGAGCAGGGGCCAAGAGGCAGGCAGGAGCAGGGATTGAGAGGCAGTCAGAGAAGGCATCAAGAGGTAGTCAGAGGAGGGGCCAAGAGGCAGTCAGAGCAGGCACCAAGTGGCAGTCAGATCAGGCATCAAGAGGCAATGAGAGCAGGAGCAAAAAGGCAAGCAGAGCAGGGCAAAGAGGCAGGCAGAGGAGAAGCAAAAAGGCAAGCAGAGCGGGGCAAAGAGGCAGTCCGTGCAGGGCCAAGAAGCAGGCAGAGCAAGGATGGAGAGGTGCAGTCGGTCGCAGTCGGTCAAGAGGGTTGAAAAGCGCCGTTTGACCCCGTTTTCCCTGACAGTTGATGATCCATTTTGGAGGTGTCGCGGAATAACTCTCCTTTCTCTTCTTGGACGAGGATTGTGGCAGCTGGTGGGTGGCGATCACCCTCCACAAGTGATTGTTAGTTAGGCAAGAGCAAGAGTTGAGAGACTCACTCACATGTCAGGAACCAGCTGCTATCCCAACCAGCCCACAGCACGCAGCACACAGCCACGACCACCACCCACCATCAACGGAGCGCGCGCGTCACGAGCTTCCAATCAATATAGCCTGCCTCGCACACACCCAACAGGCCCTCACTTGGCATCAGCCGCAACACAACACAGCACGCAGCACGCAGCACACAGCCACGACCACCACCCTCCAGCAACGGAGCGTGCGCGTCGTGAGCATCCATTCAATAGAGCCTCCCTCGCATACCCCCAACAGGCCCCCACCTGGCGTCAGCCGCAACGCAACACAGCACACAGCACACAGCCACGACCACCACCCACCATCAACGGCGCGCGCGCGTAGCGCACCGCCATCGCGAGCGTCCGCTCGATCGCCTCGGTCGTGTCGGCACGCCCCGCGGTGCCCTCACCACCGCCCGGCACGCTCGGCCCCCACGGCAGCCCGTCCTCCACGCGGCGGCGCCACTGCGGTGGCGGTTTGGTTACATTCAGTTATTATACAGTCTTTTAGTTGCACAGTCTTAGACTGGCCTGTCCACCCGGATCAGGGGAGTATGCAGGCAGGTAGGCAGGCCCAGTGGGAACCCACACTTGGCTCCCCCAGCTGGAGGCACACATGTACAGTCCCTCCTAGTTGAGGCTTGGCCCGGCAGAGGTTAGGATGATGAGAGTTGACAATCCAGAGGGTCACAGGCGCGAAGGGCTAGAGGCTACATCATTGCTGGTATCACATAGACTATACTATCCATTATCACCAGAGTGTGTGTGCGTGTGTCAGATCCACCGCACCGTCTCACGGATCGACTGTGACGTGTAGCCGCCGGGCCCCGCCATCGGCCGGTTGCCGTCGACCGACTTGAAGAGCTCGTCCATGCGGCCGCACCTGCGTGGGCGCCAGTGATATCTGCTTCAGTTTTCACTCGTAAAAATTCCGCGGCCATTTTCCAGCACTTTTCCAGCGCCCGAAAGAAACGTGATCCGATTCTGTCTACAGAAACATGTGCTACTGACAGAAACAGAAACAGGTGTGCTCCCACTGACTTGAAGAGCTCGTCCATGCGGCCGCACCTGCGTGGGCGCCAGCGATTTTTCAGGTTCAGTCTTGTTGTATTCTTCACAACTATTTTCCAGCACCTGTTCAGCGTTTCCTTTTAAAAAGGTGAGTTTTCTGTGTCCGTGTACAGACGGAATAAAGCACAGGTGTGCTCCCACCGACTTGAAGAGAGCTCGTCCATGCAGCCGCATCTGCGTGGGCGCCAGCGATCTGTCAGGTTCAGTTTTGTTGTATTCTTCACAGCCATGTTCCAGCACTTTTTCAGCGTTTTCTTATTAAAAAAAGTGAGTTTTCTGTGTCCGTGTACAGACGGAATAAAGCACAGGCGCTCCCACCGACTTGAAGAGAGCTCGTCCATGCGGTCGCACCTGCGTGGGCGCCAGCGATCTTCCATGTTCCGTTTTGTTGTATTCTTCACAGCCATTTTCCAGCACCTTTTCAGCGTTTCCTTTTTGAAAGGTGAGTTTCCTGTGTCCGTGTACAGACAGAATAAAGCACAGGCGCTCCCACCGACTTAAAGAGCTCGTCCATGCGGCCGCACCTGCATGGACGCCAGTAATCTCTTTTTCGTTTTTTCAATTGAAATTCCACAGGAAAATGCTGGAAATCCAGCGCTTTGAAAACAACGGTTTTCCCTATCCGTTTGTGTGCTCCCACCGACTTGGAGAGTCCATGCAGCCGCCATTTCTTCAGACTGTGCCCCCACTGAAACTGCGTCTCCCCGGGTTGACTTTTACCGTGCGGTTTGCCTTTAACAGTAACAGTAACACAGGGTTTCCAGCTAAGCAGGCTACTCTTCTACTAGAGACATCCGCCGATACTCCAGCACACTTAAGTACTAGAGTACCGCCGGCTCCCGGCCGATAGACTACCGCTCCCGCCGGCTAGACTACCCCAAGCAGCGGTCTCTGAGAGACATGTCTGGCAAGGAGCATATAGGAGAGGACCTTCCTCAGGGTCACAGTAGTGGCCTTGTGGCCAGTCAAGCCGGCAGAGCCGACTGGCGCTGACTGGAACGGTCCCCGCCTGGCAGTGCATGGCTGTCCAGCTCTCGTTTGCATGGGGCTCAGCCGGCGCCCCATGCCTCATGCATGGCCAGGTCCCACCCTCCAGGGGTGCATGGACGACAGAGTTGTCATGGAGGCTGCCTGAAGACCTTCCAACGCCAGTCACCGGCAGACGAGCGACCCCGAGGATGAGCGCGGTGACGAACGCTGCGATTGGTGAAGCAGATTTACTCTGTGTTGCCTCGGCGGTCGCCACCGCTGAAGCCGTGATGGTAGCCCGCCTCCACGGGCAGCCATCTTGACCAATGTCCAGCATGCATTGACGGGCGCCAGCTCCTCCGCTCGTCGATCAACTCGTCGAGATCGGTGCCGCATGGCGTCCTGCATGGGGGGAGGATAAGGGCCGTCTCCCAGCACGGGCCGCGGCAGCGCCGCGGCTACTCGCCAAGCCATGGCAGCGCCGGGCAAGCCGCTCCTGAAGTGTTCCACCGAGGGGCAGTCTAGCAGGAGCCGGGCCAGTCGTATTTTACCCCGCTCGTCAGCGGCACGGAGATCCTCGTCACCAGCAGCGCCGCATTGCTGTGTCCAGGGCTCGGCGACGAGAACGCGCCTCCGTTAATCGAGCCACCACCCACAAAGCTGATAAACTGATATGAATCGTTGGAAATCGCGATTGGGGGCGTCAAATCGACTCAAACGACTAAAAATGACCACCGCAGTTGGATAAAAACAATTACAGTTTGCCCCCCCCCCCCCCCCCCCGGCGAAGGCAAGCAATATGGACGGTATTACAGCCGTGTACAGCCGGACCGACTGCCTACAGCTGTACAGCGTATCACTGGTTGGCGCCACACGCACGCTCTCACACTGGCCAGTGGTGTTCACAAGGAGACAGAGAGTCGTGGCGTGTAGTGCGCCCGTCACATGTTTGTGTGGATTCATCGATTTTCACAATTTGGGGGGCCACGATTCTCCGCTGTTTCCCCCAGATTTTCCCGGTTTGCCCCGCGGCTGCCCTGTGGGGGCGCGCACGCACCATTCCAGTTCATCATACCCGCCCTTCTCTCTACAAGCGAGCGCAGCACGCTCCCAACACATTGCCCTGAGCAATATCCATTTTTTTTGAAAAGTACGGAATCGTCATTTTCACACTTTCGGGGCAAAACTGCCGCAGCCGGGGCGAGCCCTCACCAGTCTGGCTCGTCGTACCCGCCCTTCTCTACGAGCGAGCGCAGCGTGAGCTCGAGAATGATGCCCGCCTGCGACGGTTCCCCGGCCTGTGGTTGTGTGTGTGGTTGTGTGTGTGTGTGGTTGTGTGTGGTTGTGTGTGTGTGTGTGTGTGTGTATGTGTGTGTCAGCCCCTGGATGATGCCCACTTGCAAAGACTCCCCAGCCTGTGTTTGTGTGTGTGTGTGTGTGTGTGCCTGTGTCAGCTCCCCAGCCTGTGGTTGTGGCCGGGTACCACAGTGTTTGTGCACACGCGTGCGTGCGTGTGTGTGTGTCACGCACTGCGTGTGTGTGCGTGTGCGTGTACGTGCGCGCACTTGTGTGTTTGTGTGTGTGTGTTTGTTTTGTTTGTGTGTGCCAGCTTTGACAACATGACAACTATGTCGTCCATGCACCCCTGGAGGGTGGGACCTGGCCATGCATGAGGCATGGGGCGCCGGCTGAGCCCCATGCAAACGAGAGCTGGACAGCCGTGCACTGCCAGGCGGGGACCGTTCCAGTCAGCGCCAGTCGGCTCTGCCGGCTTGACTGGCCACAAGGCCACTACTGTGACCTGAGGAAGGTCCTCTCCTATATGCTCCTTGCCAGACATGTCTCTCAGAGACCGCTGTTTGGGGTAGTCTAGCCGGCGGGAGCGGTAGTCTATTGGCCGGGAGCCGGCGGTACTCTAGTACTTAAGTGTGCTGGAGTATCGGCGGGTGTCTCTAGTAGAAGAGTGGCCTGCTTAGCTGGAAACCCCGTGTTACTGTTACTGTGCCAGCTTTCCGGCCTGTGGTTGTTGTCGACAGGCATCGCCCAGGGGCGGCGTGTGTGCGTGTGTGTGCGTGTGTGTGAGTGTGTGTGTGCGCGCGTGTGTGTGTGTGTGTGTGCATGCGTGTGTGCAAGCGTGTGTGTGCAAGCGTGTGTGTGCAAGCGTGTGTGTGCAAGCGTGTGTGTGCGTGCATGCGTGTGCATGTATGTGTGTGTGTGCACGCGCGCGTGTGTGTGTGTGTGTGTGCGTGCGCGTGTGTGTGCGTGTGCGTGTGTGCACGCGCGCATATAACAAGTGCCCGAGGGGCCCACCCGCACACGTCTACTACGCCATCTCCCGCACCTTGACACCCTCATGGTAGCGCCCAGGCTTGGGGTCAGTGTAATCCGTGATCCACCCAAACTCCTTGCGCATCTCGTCAACGTCATAGTACCTGCACGGTGGAGAGCCATGGTCAGTGTGCCCAGGGGAAGGGGTGGGGGTGCTATACCTTCAGTCAGTAGGCTTAGGTGCGCCTCTTTGCCTTGCAGGGGGGTGGGGTCGAAAACTAAAATAAATTTAATCGTGTAATTTCATTGTTTAATTAATTTCATTGTTTAAATGCTTATTTATTCGATGCACAAAACCTGCAAAAACGCGATTTTCGACGAGGAATGCCTTCGTGGGGGTCTGAAATGCTTCGGGAAACGACAATGCCTTCGCAAAGGGCATAAGTTATGAGGTGGTGATTATGTTGCGCAACGTGTGTGTGATGTGGCACAGGCGCACCAGTGGGGTCCCACGCCCAGCGCGTCCCCGATGAAGGCGCCCATGATGGCACCAGCTGCACGGTCCTGGAAGTCGGCAGAGGGAGCCATCGCTGCTGCTGGTGGTGCTCTGTTATGTCGTGCGACTTGTGATGAGATCCCAAAGCACGCACGGGGGATCACCGGGGCGGGGTGGGCGAGGCGGGACGTTCGAGGAGTCAAAAGCATAACACAACACACTGAATCGGATTGCGCCGGTCCCGAATGTCCCGGCATTATTCGCACCTCACACCTCCACACAAATGCCTCCGAACGCAACAACGGCTGTCTCCTAACGCACTAGGCACCAACTCCTCCCGAAATTGGCTTCATGCTGCGTTGTCGCACGCACGCGAGGGGGGTGGGGAAGGACCTAGCAAAGAACAAACCCATTCACCGTATTCCTGTTCCTCTACCTCGCCTACGCTGCTCCGCCTTGCCACCACCTTCAACAGCGCCACTACCACCATCGTCACCGGCCGTAGGTGATGTTGGGCAGCTGGTAAAGCTCCGAGAGCTGTGCACAGATGGGAAGAAACTCGTCCCACTTGACAGACTCAGTCCGATGGTTCGCCTGAAAGGACTCTTCTTGCCAGAGGGCTATCCCGACAGTGTGTCTTCAGACTACCTGGATTACCAGCTGTGGTCGGTGCCGACGCACATCACGGTGCGTCGTACACCACAACTTAATAACAGCACCATGCAGCGCCATGCAGCGCCTGCAGCCCCAGTCTCCACCACCACCCCACCACCTCTCACTCCTCCCCACCACCACCTCTCTTAACTACTCCCCAACACAGGGCTGGCTGAGCCACTCCCTCACGACGAGCATCCTTACTCCTCCCCACCACCACCCCCTCCCCACCACCACTCCTCCCCCACACCACCCACACACCCACACACCACACAAGGCTGGCTGAGCCACTCCCTCACGACGCGCAGTCTGCTTCAGACGATCGGCATGTATCCTCCCCTCCACAACCTCTTCACCCTCCCAAGCACACCACCTTTTCCACATTCCAATCACACAACACCCCACCTCCCCACCCCGGCAGGGCTGGCTGAGCCACTCCCTCACGACGAGCTGCTTGCTTCAGGCGGTCGGCCTATTCCCTCCCCTCCGCCACCTCTCCCCCCTCCCAACCACCACCTAAACACACAACACCCCACCACCCAACACACCACACAGGGCTGGCTGAGCCACCCCCTCACGACGAGCAGCCTACTTCAGGCGGTCGGCCCTAGCTGGTGCCCTAATCCTCCCCTCCACCACCTCTTCCCCCTCCCCACAACCACTCCTCCCCCACACCACCCACACAACCACGCCCCCGCAGGGCTGGCTGAGCCACTCCCTCACGACAAGCAGCCTGCTTCAGGCGGTCGGCCTGGCAGCGGGGCCGGCAGGCACGGTTGGTCTTGCTGCTGCGGTGAAGTGGATTGCCAAGGATGGGATCGGAGCAGCAGGGCGGCTGCTCGTGGGCGGGCGGCTGGGTCTGGAGCTGGACGACGACCCGCGGCGGTGTGTGTGTGTGTGTGTGTGTGTGCGTGCGTGCGTGTGTGTGTGTGAGTGTGTGTGCGCACGCCGAGGTGGTGACTACTCTGGGATCTCTGCACACACGCACACACGCACCCCCCCACACACACACGTGCGCGCGCACACACGCGCAGACACGCACACACACACACATACACAAACACACACCCGCACACACACACACACACACACACAGCTGGCGCATGTTCGCCGAGGTGGTCACCACGCTCGGCCTCATGCTCGAGGCGCTCACGTCGGTCTACCCGTCCAACTTCCTGCTGCTCGCGTGCACCGGAAACTTTGCGACGGCTGTCGGAAAGGGCATCGGGCGGCCGGCGTTCCGTGTCGTGCAGGTGTGTGCGTGCGTGTGTGTGCGTGTGTGTGTGTGTGTGTGTGCATGTGTGTGTGTATGTGTGTGTGTGTGTGTGCATGTGTGCACACTTGTGTGTGTGCGTGTGTGTGTGTATGTGTGTGTGTGTGTGTGTGTGTGTGTGTGTGTGTGCGTGCTCCATTCTCATTGGTAGGCGGCTCGCGTGCATTGGAGTTTTTGCGACGGCGGTCGGCAACGGCATTGGGCGGCCGGCGTTCCGTATCGTGCAGGTGTGCACGACGGGTCTGCATGTGGTGTGTGTCGGGGGGGGGCGGGGTGAGTAGTGGGATGTGGGATGTTGGTGGGTCGTGTGTTTGCACCGGAAACTTTGTGACGGCGGCGGGCAAGAGCATCGGTCGGCCGGCGTTCCGTGTCGTGCAGGTGTGGTGGTGGTGGTGTGTCGGGGGCTTGGGCACGGCTTGGTTGGGTGGTGGCCGCGCTGGGGCTCCGTGTACACACACACACACACACAAGCACACACCTCCCTACACACGCACGCAGACGCACTTTGCCGCGGCCAACAACGTGGGAGCTGTTGCGGCAAAGGAGGAAGTGTGGGAGGTGGTGGGGCAGCTGAGCGGGCTGCTTGCGAGTATTACGCTGCTCCAGGTGCTGGAGTCCACGGGTGCGTGTGTGTGTGTGTGTGTGTGTGGTGTGTGTGTGTGTGTGGGGGGGGGGGCAGCTGAGCGGGCTGCTCGCAAGTATGACGCTGCTCCAGGTGCTGGAGTCCACAGGTGCGTATGTGTGGTGTGTGTGTGTGTGTGTGCGTGTGTGTGTGCGTGTGTGGTGTGTGGGGGAGGGGAGGGGCAGCTGAGCGGGCTGCTTGCGAGTAATACGCTGCCAGAGGTGCTGGAGTCCACGGGTGCGTGTGTGTGTGGTGTGTGTGTGTGTGTGGTGTGTGTGTGTGGTGTGTGTGTGTGTGGGGGGGGGCAGCTGAGCGGGCTGCTTGCGAGTATTACGCTGCTCCCGGTGCTGGAGTCCACAGGTGCGTCTGTGTGTGTGTGTGTGTGCGTGTGTGGTGTGGGGGAGGGGGGGGACAGCTGCTGAGCGGACTGCTCGCGAGTATTACGCTGCTCGAGGTGCTGGAGTCCACGGGTGCGTGTGTGTGCGTGTGTGTCTGTGTATGTGTGTGTGCGTGCGCGTGTGGTGTGTGTGTGGTGGTGTGGGGCAGCTGAGCGAGATGCTTGCGAGTATTACGCTGCTTGAGGTGCTGGAGCCCATGTGTGTGTGTGTGTGTGTGTGTGTGTGTGTGTGCGTGCGTGCGTGTGTGGTGCGTGGTGTGTGTGGGGGGGGAGGGGGGGGGGCAGATGAGCAGGCTGCTCGCGAGTATTACGCTGCTCGAGGTGCTGGAATACACGTGTGCGTGTGCGTGTGTGTGTGTGTGTTGAGTGTGTACGTGTGTGTGCGTGTGTGTGTGGGGGGAGGGGGCGTGCACACGTGTGTGGGTGTGTCACACACAAAGTTTAGTTCACACAGTGTGTGTCACACACGCACACACACACACACGCACACGTACACACTCGGCAGGCTCCTCGCAATGCGTCGTGGCCGCTGTCCCAGGGCGCTGTCCCAGGGCGCGCATGTCCTCCTCCGCCACGCACACACACACAACACACACACACACCCTCCGCAGGCTCCTCCTTATACGTTGTCGCCGCATGGGCGCTGTCACAGTCCACGCCCCTTGTGCCACACACACACACACACACACGCGCGCGCGCGCCCTCCGCAGGCTCCTCCCAATACGTCGTCGCCGCATGGGCGCTCTCTCAAGGCACGCACGTCCCCCTGTGACACACACACACACACACACGCGCGCGCGCGCGCCCGCCGCAGGCTCCTCCCAATACGTTGTCGCCGCATGGGCGCTGTCACAGTCCACGCCCCCCTGTGCCACACGCACACACACACACACACACGCGCGCGCGCGCCCTCCGCAGGCTCCTCCCAATACGTCGTCGCCGCATGGGCTCTCTCTCAAGGCACGCACGTCCTCCTCCGCCGCCACGCCCTCTCCAAGCTGCGCTTCACAACGCTCTCGCGCAAGCGCGCGGGCGCGCTCGCGCGCGCGCATGTCGCGGGGTCGCCGCTGCCGAGCGTGCGCGCGGCAAACGCGGAAGAGCCGCTGTGGGAGGGCCCGGACCAGGTGCGATCTAAAATGTGAACCCTATGAACCCTACGCCCTATTCTTAGTTGACACCCCCGTATTACCCGTACAACGTCGTCGTACCCGCAACGCTTTGTGTTATTACAAAAATCAGGGCTAGAGTCACCCCACCCCCCACCCTTCAACCAAAGTGTTATTCACACCCCAAAGTCGAATATTTATAACTCGGGGGAAGCAGGGGGTACGCCCAGCGCCCCTAGCACGCGCTCAAAGTCAGTCCAATGCCTCGAAGGCATGTACCTTGAACCCTAGCCTCCGTGCCTGACTGTGCGCGCGCGCGCCGCGGGGGCGCCGCTGACGAGCGTGCGCACGGCCAATGTGGACGAGCCGCTGCGGGAAGGCCTCGACCAGGTTCGGTCTAAAATCTTGCACCTAGTTATTTCATAAGTAACAGTATTAACTGAACTAACAGTGCTTACTTAACACCGCATAACCATCTACAGATGGTGAGCACCATCGTTTGAGCCACGTGGCATATGACCCTATCGTCACCGTCATATCAGGTGCGCCCGCACATGGCGCTTGGGTGCAGCGACGGTGCAGCCTCAAAGGGAGCTTGCTCACGATTTCATCTCCCATCATCCCATCATCACTCGTAACCACCACCATCCCACCGTCATTTGAATCACATGGCATATGACCCCGATGTCAGTTTCCCACTGAAACTGAGTTCAAGGTGTCGGGCGCTAGAGCCGACACAGGTCTTATACATCATTACTGGTGTCACACAGACTGTAATATCCATCATCATCATGACCCCGATGTCACCATCATTCAGGTGCGCCCGCACACGGCGCTTGGGTGCAGCCTCAAAGGGAGCTTGCTCACGATCGTATCTCCCATCATCCCATCATCCCATCATCTCTCGCCACGACCACCATCCCACCGTCATTTGAGTCACATGGCATATTACCCCGATGTCACCATCCTTCAGGTGCAGCCGCATGACAGCCGCATGACAGCCGCATGGCGCGTGGGTGCACAGCTTGGAGGGGAGCTGCTCCGAATCGTCTGGCTCTGTCCCTGACAAAAGGGACCCGAACGCGCAACCCGTTACTCTGAACCCTAGACCCTGAGCCCTGAACCCTGAACCCTAAACCCCTATCTCATCCCTTGAAACCCTGCCCACAGGTGCGTCCCTGTATGGTGCTCGGGTGCGGCCTTGGGGAGCTGCTCGACGGGTGGCGCGCCGATGACGGCAACGACTGCAACGGCCTACCCTGGCCCTGACGACAAAGACTAACACAACATGAAACCCTGAACCCAAACCCTGAACCCCAACCCCTCGGAACCCTGCCCAAACCCTGAACCCCAAACCCTCGGAACCCTGCCCACCAGGTTCGTCCCTATATGACGCTCGGGTGCGGCCTCGAGGAGCTGCTGGAAGGGTGGCGCGCCGACGGCGGCGCGCACGGCAGCGACACCCACAGCGACAACGACCGGGCGGCAGCAGGGCAGAGCGGCGACGCGCGGCCGTCCACGTCCGGGCGCAGCAGCGGCGGGGACGACGGCGGCAGCGGCGGCGGCGAAGATGCGGCAGGCTGGACTGCGCTCGGGCCGCGGCTCTCGCGCTTCGCGGCGCTGTACGCCGGGGAGGGGTATATGCTGGCGTGGGGCGGCGCGCGCGGTGGCGGCGCGCGGCGCGCGCGCGTGGTGCTGAAGGCGGGCGCGGGGCCGGGCGCGCCGCTGCGCGCGATCTGGCAGGTGCGGCGGCGGCGGCACGCTCACACACACACACACACACACACACGCGCGCACGCATACACATGCACGCGTGGGCCGTGCGGTTTGCTCGAGGCGGGCGCGGGGCCGGGCGCGCCGCTGCGCGAGATCTGGCAGGTGCGGCGGCGGCGGCGCGCTCACACAAATACACACACACGCACACACACACACATGCACGCATGGGCCGCGCGGCTTGGTCGAGGTGGGCGCGCCGCTGCGCGCGATCTGGCAGCTACGATGTGCACACAGCCGGCTCCCCATCACTTAGTACAACGCGCCCACTGACCACTGACTACCAAACCCACACTAGTGTGGGAGCCTCACTTCCGCCCCGCACCGCATCCGCCCACGCATGGAGCACACACATCCCAGACCCTCACTTCTCCACTCCCATCCACACACACGCACATCCACCCGCACTCACAGGCCGCGTGGCTCGAGCACGCAGCCGAGCAGCGCGCAACGCACCTGACGGGGACTGACCACAACGGGGAGCAGCTCGGCCTGCTGGCAGACTCCCTCGACGCGCTGCGTGTGCGCTACGGGGAGTTTGAGGGCGAGGCGCGGGGCCTGGGGTGGGACCTGCGGGTCAACCTTAAGTGCGGCAACGGGCGGGTGTCCGCGGGGTAGTGCTGCTGCTGATGCTGTCATGCAATCGTGCGTGACCCAACGTAGTCGTGGCGACTCTGGCGGCCGCTGACAGAGGACGAGGGTTCTAACCGAGGGATGGTGGTGGTTTGATATCAGTTTGATCTGGAGTAGATTTTGATGGCGGTGGGTTGGATTTTGAGTTTTTCTTCTTCTTCTTCTTTTCCCATCCAGCTTTAACATCAATAAGGATGTAAACGAATCAGTTGAATATGCGTGAGTCCCAACGCATAACGACCCTGTTGGCTGGTCTGGGTCGTTTAGTATGCGAAAAGTGTGGGCCGCCACACCCTCCCCCTGTATCGCGCCACTCCACTTCCGACCCCTATTCGACCGCATCACATAGCTCGACTATTCTCACACGCCCCTGACAACCACCGTCAGTCGTTCTTGCCTGGTCCGTGGTCCGTCGGTGCCTTGTATTCTTTGGATTTGCCCTGCCTCGCCGCCCTCCCTTGTGAAGCGCCTTGGTCGTCTTCAAGTCTCGTGTGCTACTCGTGACGAGCGTGTCTTCAAGCCCTGCGGACGTGAGCACCGCTGCTGCTGCCCCATGCATGGCTGCCGCATGCACACATGCCCCCATCATGCTGCGCGCAAACAGATCCCCCAGACCTGTGAGACCTGCGATCGCAGACTTGAGTCTGGCAGGCACCCGCATGGAGCTTTCACCGCCATGCGCGCACGCAAACACTCGACATGCGAGCCTCTCATTGAGTGCGCGATGCCTGCAGTCACTGAGTGGGCACGCCCATGCAACGCCCGTACTCCTCGGTGCACCCATGCACCCCCCTGCACTCACCACTCACCGACATGCCCCCTCCGCAATGCAATGCGCGCAGCCGCGTCGAAGACAATGACTCGGTCTGCGCTAAGGCAGCTGGTGCGCAAGCTTGGTGGGACTGTTCGAGAGAAGCTGCGGGCAGTGGAAACGCTGGAAGACCTGTGCGACAATGGAAATCCAGAAACAAGGGCTGCCATCGTCGCTGCCGGTGCCATCCCTGCACTGGTGAAGCTGCTTGGGCCTAGATCTTCTGCTGACGTGCAGGAGAGGGCAGCAGGAGCGTTGTGGAGCCTCACTGAGGACGACGAGCATGCGGTCGTCATTGCTGCAGCTGGCGCCATATCTCCACTGGTGCAGCTACTTGGGGGTAGCTCTCCAACTGATGTGCAGGAGAGGGCAGCAGGAGCACTGCGCAGCCTGGCTTTCAACGCTGAGAATATGGTCTTCATTGCTGCTGCCGGTGCCATCCCTCCACTGGTGAAGCTGCTAAGAACTGGTTATCCAGCCGACGTGCGGCGGGAGGCAATAGGAGCACTGTGGGGCCTGGCTGTCAATGCTGAGAATGCAGTCACGATCGCTTCTGCCGAAGCCATCACTGCACTGGTCAGCTGCTTTGGCCTGGATCTCCAGCTGAGTTGCATGAAAGGGCAGCAGGCGCACTGCAGAGCCTGGCTGCCAACGCCGAGATTGCGGTCACCATCGCCAATGCCGGAGCCATCCCCCCATTGGTGCAGCTGGTGCTGCCCGGCTCTGACGGCAAGACAAAATCAGCCGCATCTGGAGCACTGAGGGCAGTCGCCGTCGCAGTCAGCACTGACGTTCTGCGGGAGATGGTGGAGATGATGGAGAGGCTGGGTGTTGGCTCCAGATGATGTGTCAACAGAATAGGCGGCGCTTACAAGCACAAAGCAGCAGATCTACAAATGAAATTGGTTAGACTCGTCTTCGAATGTCCACAGGTGGTGGCCGCATCTGGGCTTTGAACTCGAGGCCGTGGCGCGTGCCGGTGCTGGGCATGCTCGCAGTGGCGCGCTGGTGCTGCTCTGCCTGGCAGCGCACTAGCTGGAAGCAGCGGCGGCGGGTCCGGAGACGATAGGGAGGAGGGAGGAGAGAGAGGAGCAAGGAGGGAGAGGAGGGGCCTCGCGCGCGCACCTGGTGCTGACCGACCGCGACGCCTTGAGCCATGATGCGCGCGCGCACGCGTCTTGTGCGTGTTTGCGCACACTGGGACTCCCACACTTGAATAAACACTGCACACACACACACGTTGAGGGCGCGGCGAGGTTGCAGCAGAGTATGTTCCGTGGACATACTCATTCGCTGGGGGGTCATGCTTTAGCTTACAAGGATTCTGGGGCTGTCAACCGGAACGCACGCCAATTGGAGAGGGCGCTCGCCGTCGGCCATCAACTTTGCTGTAAATCGGGGTGCCTTGCACATGGTGTCAACAGGCGGGCTTTGTATAATGTGAGCAAAGGATCTCCGTGTCTAGCGTTGCACAGCTTGCAATTGCGTGCACACACGCACGCTCTGAGTGGGTGCACGCAGGGGGGCGACGCCCTGGTGTCGGATGAAGTGCAGATCACATAGCAGGGATACAGGTGGTAACACTGTGACATCGTGCTTTGCCAGCCCTCTCTGTGTGCTATGATACCTCACGCCTTATGCTCGCGCATCTCTCATGCGCCCCAGGGTTTTAGGGTAGGAGAGGGGTAGGAAGGGAGGGGGAGGAGGTAAATGGTGGGTTTGGAGGCCCGTTACTTGCCAGTAACTCGCTAAATTTTGAATCTACTGAAAAACTGAGGGCATCACCATGCGTGGGTTTGGTGGGGTGGGGATGGGCCAGAAGGTGGATTGGGGGCCGGGGAGGTTCGGGGAGGGCTGCCCCTGCCCCTATGTAGCAACACAACAGAGCATCCTCCTTCAACCATCATCAGGAGGCTTGTGGCCCCACGACCCGCCTGTGCGAGACAGGCAGCTTTCGAACGCTACAGATGGTGTGGTGTGCCTACTCAAAGGCAGGGCGTCCATCACAGTGCTGCAGATATCTTATGTTACAGCCCCAATTTAGCATTTACACTCAGCATTTCAATTCATCTCCTTAGGTTTGGGGTAGGGTTCAGGGGTGTGGGGTCCAAATATCACACGATCGTCTACCCAGGTTCCTCGGGCACACGATGATGAGCGCTTGGGGTGGTGGTGCGCGTGGGCGGCAGATGACCCAGTAGACCCAGTTGGAGGATAGTACGATGTTGATTGGCTACGGCTTCCCAAAGTTGTATCGATCGGACTTTGGGCGTGAGGAGGACTGGCTGTACCTGGAGCAGGATCTGGACTACATTGTGGCGGTTGCCGCGAGCGCTGCGCAAGTATGGTCCGCTGGGCTACACCGCGTCCGGCTCAGCCAGGTTGTGCGGTCAGAGGCGGACCTGGAGAGCGAGGGCGTCAACATTTCGGCGTACTGGTGCCCCGACAAGAGCACGCTGGCGGTCCTGGTGGGTGATTGGCCGCGTTTTGTCGCCCCCATGCAAACGCATGCATGCAAACGCATGCATGGGTCGTATGACCGCCAGGTGGGTGCGCCAGGTGGACCGGCCAAGCTCTGCTTCAGAGTCGCCCCCATGCGCATGGAGGCATGACTGCTAGGTGGATCAGCCTGCGGCAGCGGGGCGAGGGTTCTGCCAGGTGGACCGGCCTGTGCTGGAATGGGGGGGGCTGGTTCGGATTCGCTCCATGCACGTGCACATCATGTGCATGGGAGCATCCACGCGACATGGGATCGGCCCGCGAACCCCCTGCTACCCCACCCCACCCCTCCTCCCGCGGCCCCACCGTTGACACTACCAACGCACCCGTGCCCGTGTTAAAAGGGTTCAATCTGGCATCCGTGTGATGTCCAGGTAATCACGGCCATATTGCAGCATTCCTACAGGCTGGGGTGCCTCTGCGGGACCACCGCCCCCCTGCCCTCTCCCCCCCGCCTCTGTTTACGCTTCAACAAGACTTCCTTATGTCCAGAGAACCACGGTGTTGGCACGATTGCTGTATAGGCGAGGCGTGCCTCAGCGGAACCGCTTGGGAGCCTCCTGCGAGTATGTGATCATATTTGAGGAGCCGCTACTGGTCACTCCCCGTCTGCACCTGGGCAGACTGTTATCCACGATGACGACGACGATGATGATGATAGGCGGGTCGCCTCAGCAGAACCACTGCCTCCCCTCTCCCCCCCCCCCCGCTTCCTGTTAACACTTAAACCAGACTCCCTCAGTCCAGATAAGCAAGGTCTGGCAGGATTCCTACAGGCAGACTGCAGCATCCAAGACGATGATGATGATGATGATGATGATAATGATGATGGTCAGGGCGCGTCTCAACGCAACGCCTGCCCCCTGCCCCGCGCACCACACACCGCGCACCGCACCGCACCGCAGACGTCCTCCAACATCATGCACATCTACGTGACGTACATGCTGGAGGAGACGCTGCTGCCAACGAGCGCGACGCCGCAGACGCTCGTGCAGGAGGTGCACAAGGTGCGCGGAATTGCTCTCTCTGTCACTCTCTTTGTCTCTCTCTCTCTCTCTCTTTCTCTCTCTCTCTCTCTCTCTGTGTGTCTGTCTTGCTCCGTCGCACGCACACGCACACGTACATGCTGGAGGTGACGCTGCTGCCTGCGAGTGCGACGCCGCAGACACTCTCGCAGGAGGTGCACAAGGTGCGCGGAATTGCTCCCTCTGTCACTCTCTTTGTCTCACTCCCTCTCTCTCTCTCTCCCTCTCTGTCTGTCTCGCTCTGTCACATGAACACGCACACGTACATGCTGGAGGAGACACTGCTGCCTGCGAGCGCAACGCTTGCGCAGGAGGTGCACAAGGTGTGCGGAATCGCTCCCTCTGTCACTCTCTTTGTCTCTCTCTCTTTCTTTCTCTCTCTCTCTCTCTCTCTCTCTCTCTGTGTGTGTCCCGCCCTGTCACACGCACACGCACACACACATGCTGGAGGAGACGCTGCTGCCTGCGAGCGCAACGCCGCAGACGCTCTCGCAGGAGGTGCACAAGGTGCGCGGAATCTCTCCCTCTGTTACTCTCTTTGTCTCTCCCTCTCTCTCTGTCTCTCTCTCCCTCTCTCTCTCTCTGTGTCTGTATCGCTCTGTCACGCACACGCACACACACAATGCTCAAGGAGACGCTGCTGCCTGCAAGCGCGGCAGGAGGAGACCTGTGCACAAGGTGGGGAATTGAATTGGTCAAACATAGGACGCGCAGAGGGTGCTCATCGAGAGTGGTCGGGACCGGAGAGTCAGTGATCCCCCTGCAAGCTGTATACCGCTCGGGGCCGGATTTCTCATTTCCCAGAAAACCGTCCCACACTTGGTAGAAGCGGGCGCGGATGGGTGCGTTGAAAAGCCCTCGCCGAGAGCAGAGCAACCAGTGATTTCCTTTTTGGCTGTCCACAGCCATTTGGCTGTATTCCGGCTGTACTTTGACCTTAAACACAGCTCGACCCATCTAGTGGATTGGTGGTCTGACAAGCCCGCCAGACAGAGCTCGTCAACAGCTTTCCGATGGCCCATGAATGAGGACAAACGGTCAACGGGAGGTCAACGATCGACGCGGTCAAAGCAAAATCCGGCTGTGGAACAATTTCAAAAAAAATCCTGAAAAGGAAATCACGAAAAGCAACGGCATGCGTTGCGTGAATACCCGCTATGTATTGTGCCTGGTATGCGCGGTCAAAGTTGCTCGAGCCGGGAAATAAAGAATTGCTAAAATCCCTCCCAGGGGACACTGCGGAGAGTGGTCGAGACAGCAGAGTGGCCCGGGACTGCTGAGGCACCCCAGTATCCCCTCTCTCTGTTATCTCAATTACGCCAGAGGCGCCTTACTAGCAAGGCCTTACAACCACGACAAGTATGATTCCCACTAGGAAGACTCCTATATGGTGTGTCTGTCTTGGTTGCCCTAATCCCTACCTACCCCCGCCCGAACCTCTGCAGCACGGTGCAGCTGGAGCGTGGTCACTGATGTGGCTGTGTTCCAAAATAAACTGTATGCAGCGCTGAGCAACAAACCTGACCCAGCCCCGCCCCACACCGCCCCCCCCCCCAAACACACACCAGGTTGACCTGTACCTCCGCAGCACGGTGCAGCTGGAGCTGGAGAGCCGAGCGGTCGCGCTCAGTGGTGATGGCGGCAAGGTGGGTCGTTGTCGTCGAAAGCATAACACAACGGGAGCGCTGCAGGAACGCCTAGACCCTGAGTAAAAACACAAGACCCGAAAAGCTAGCGGCCAGCAAGGCTTGCACACACAGTCCCCCGTTGTGACGAACCGCAAAGAACCACCACCCCACACGATTCTGGGAGCCAGTCAGAGGGACGCAAGCCCATGTCCACACTCGACAATCACTTAGGCGGCAAGCCCCTAACTCATTCTCACCTCAAATCCTCCGCCACCCCCGAGGCCCCAGGGGTTAAGGTCGGGGTCAGGGGTTTTAGGGTTTAGGGCTGCCGCTGCTGCGGGTGCCGCTGCCTGTTGGTCCACACCCCACACCCCTGCCAGTCAGGGGTTTAGGTCGGGGTCAGGGGTTACAACAAGTAGGGTTTAGGGCTGCCGCTGCTGGTGCCGCTGCCTGGTAGTCCACACCCCACACCCCTGCCGGCCAGGGGGTTAGGTCGGGGTCAGGGGTTTTAGGGTTTAGGGCTGCCACTGCCTGTTGGTTCATACCCCACACCTGCCGGTCACACCCCACACCCCTAGGCGGTGACGGCGGCGAGGCGGGTCGCTGTTGTCAAGAGTTCAGGGTTTTAGGGTCTAGGGCTGCCGCTGCTGGTGCCACTGCTGGTGCCGCTGCCTGTTGGTCCACCCCCAGACCCCTGCCGGTCAGGGATTTAGGTCGGGGTCAGGGGTTTTAGGGTCGAGGGGTGCCGCTGCCTGCTGGTCCATACCCCACACCCCTGAGTGGCGACATCAGCAAGGCGGGTCGTCTAGCTGCTGCTTCCGCCGCTGCCACAAGCCGAGCCGCTGCCGCTGCCGCTGCCGCTGCCGCTGCCGCTGCCGCTGCCGCTGCCGCTGCCGCTGCCGCTGCCGCTGCCGCTGCCGCTGCCGCCGCCGCCGCCGCCGCTGCTGCTGCTGCCGCCTGGTGGTTCACACCCCGCACCCTGCCGGTCACACCCCACACCCCACGCTGCACACAGGCCATCCTGCTTGGCTGCGAGAACGGGAGCGTTGCGGCACTCGGGTGGTCGGGCAAGGTGGGTGGAGGGTCCAGGGTGCAGGGTCAAGGGTGTGATGATGGATTTTACAGTCTGTGTGACACCAGGAACGATGCATTATACCTGTGTCGGCGCTAGCGCCCGATACCTAGACCTAGGGTTCAGAGTGTCGGGTCCAGAGTCCAGGGTGTGGGGTCAAGGGAGGGTGGGGCGAGTGGGGCAGGAGCGTGGGCTGGGGCGCGCGTGTTGCTGCACTGGGGGCGGGCATGCATGCACATGCGCGTTTCTCATAACAAAAGCACCCCCCCAAAGCGCCCCCAAACCTCCTTTTACCCTAGGTGCGTAGCGTGTCGTCGCCTGTCAACGCCCGCGACGCGTCTCCGTTCCCCAGCCGCGGCACCAGCGCCTCAACCAGCGTGCTCAGCCACGCACACACACACATGCACACACACATGCACACACACACACACACACACACACACACACACACGCACGCACCCCCTCCTACGCACACACACATGCACACACACACACACGCAGGTGCGCGGCGTTTCATCGCTCGTCAACGCCCGCGACGCGTCGCCGATCCCGAGCCGCGGCACCAGCCGCTCAACCAGCGTGATCAGCCACGCACACACATGCACACACACACACATGTGCCCTCCCCCCCCACACACACGCACGCAGGTGCGCGGCGTGTCATCACAAGTCAACACTCCCCCTTTCCCAGCCCTCCAAGCCACCCGTCCCCAAACCAAGCACGCACACACCGTGGCGACGTGCACGCATGCAAGGTTGAAGCCCTCAGCCCTAAGTCTGGACCCACGTACACACACGCGCGCAGGTGCGCGGGGTGTCGTCGCTCGTTAACGCCCGCGAGGCGTCTCCGTTCCCGAGCCGCGGCACCAGCCGCTCAACCAGCGTGCTCAGCCACACGGCGGCGGCGGACCAATACGCAGCACAGCAGCAGCGGCGCAACAGCGCGAACGAGAGCGCAGGGGGAGGAGCCGGCGGGGCGGGGGTGCCCGGCTTGTCGCCGTTTATGGGCGCAGGTGTGTGCTTGCTTGCGGTCCAGTGCGTGTCGTGGCGCACCAGTTTGGGGGTACTGGGTTTTAGGGTTTTAGGGTTGAGCAATTAACCCTGAACCCTTGAGGGTTACGCAGCGCACACCATCCATCCATCCCCACCAACGCAGGGCAGATTGTGGGCATGCACTCGTGCGAGAACTCACACTTCTTCACTCTCTCTTCTCTCTCTTCTCTCTCTTCTCTCTCTTCTCTCTCTTCTCTCTCTTCTCTCTCTTCTCTCTCTTCTCTCACACCCACGTCACACCCACCCATACCCACGTCACACTCACGCTCTCCCATCCACGCCCTTCTCGCAGGCGCGTGCCCCCCGATCGCGGGCATGCACTACTGCGAGAACTCGCGCTGTCTCGCGCTCGTGCTCGCTGACGGCTCGGCAGCGCTGTGCTCGGTACGTGTCTGCCGTTGCTTCCCCGCCCACGATGCGATACTTACATAAGGACTCCTTTTGTCCACCTTGTGTCCATCCATCGGTAAGGAATCCATTGTCCACCTTTAGAGTATGAGAGCCCTATACAGGCTGGGTGCCTTGGCAGAACCACTGGCCTTGGGCGGAATCCTAGGAGTCCCCCTAGGCCTTTCTAGGAGCCCTCCTAGCTGAAACTAAGGCACCTCCGCACCCCTCCCAGGGCGCGAGCAGCGACAGCGACACCACCACGAACACACGTGCCCCCCCTTCACACACACACACACAAATCAACTCACACACGCGCACACACACGCGCGCACACACACACATACACACACACACACACACACACCTCCCAGAGCGCGAGCAGCGACAGCGGAAACGCCACACACACACACACAGGCACACACACACAAACCCACTCTCTCACACACACACACACACACACACACACCTCCCAGGGCGCGAGCAGCGACAGCGGCAATGACCCTCTCGATGGCCTCGTGCTCTCACACTGGCTCGTCGTGCCACACACACACACGCGCGCACACACACACACACACACACACACACTTCCCAGGGCGCAAGCAGCGACAGCGGCAATGCCCCTCTCGACAGCCTCGTGCTCTCACTGGCTCGTCGTGACACACACACACACACTCACACACACACACACACACACACACGTACGCACACACACACACACAAGCACCCACCCATACACACACACACACACACACCTCCCAGGGCGCGAGCAGCGACAGCGGCAATGACCCCTCGACGGCCTCGTGCTCTCGCACTGGCTCGTCGTGCCACACACACACACACACACACACACACACACACACACACATGTCGCCCAGGGTGCGAGCAGCGACAGCGGCAATGACCCTCTCGACGGCCTCGTGCTCTCACACTGGCTCGTCGTACCGCCCGAGCGCCACGCGACGTGCGCGCGCGTCGGGTGGATCGCACAGATGGTCGCGGTCGGGTGGGTTGTTATTTTCATTTTTTTGATTAAATTGAGTATTTATTTAATTAATTACTTGTTTATTTATGCCTTGACAGCCCTGCCCAAACCCTGGTTTAGACAAGGGTTAAACAAGGTTCAGACCGCGACTTGTGCGCGCGTCGGGTGGATCGCACGAATGGTCGCGGTCCGGTGCGTTGCGCCTAGGGGTTGGACAGACAGAGAGACAGACAGATAGGCAGGCAGGCAGGCAAGCAGGCAGGCAGGCTGACAGACTGACTGACTTGCTGACTGACAGTCAGACAGATGGACACGCGGCGGCTGGATCGAAGCAACTCACACACACACACACACACACATACACAAACACACACACAAACACACACACACGCCCCCCCCCCCCCGCAGCTGCTCCAACGGGGTGGTCTCCGCCCTCCACCGCCTTCTACCGCCCTCTATCGCCTCCACAGCCTTCGCTCCGCCACACACACACACACACACACACACGCACGCACCCCCCCCGCAGCTGCTCCAACGGCGAGGTCGCCCTCTACCGCCTCCACCGCCTACGCTCCGCCACCTCAGCCTCCCTCTCCGAATACCACGTCGGCCCCGACGGCAGCATGTACGGGAGCGGCGGCGGCGCGCGCGGCGGCGGCGCATCCGGTGGGGCAGGCATTAGAAGGGGAGGGAGGGGGGGGGGCACGCGTCGAGGGGGGGGGGGGGGGGGCTCCTGCGCTCTGGGACGTACGCACACACACGCGCACACATACACGCACACACACACACACATGCGCGTACGGGGGCGGCGGCGGCGCGCGCGGCGGCGGCGCATCCGGTGGGGCAGGCATAAGGGGGGGGGGGGGGCTCCTGCGCTCTGGGACGCACACACACGCGCACACACACACGCTCCCCCACACACACACCTATCCACACACCCACCCACCCACAGGGCGCGGTGAGCCCCCAGTGCGCGTGCTGTCCTCGAGCCGTGGGGCCACACACACACACACACACACACTCCACACACACACACACACACTCCACACACACACACACACACAGGGCGCGGCGAGCCCAATGTGCGCGTGCTGTCCCTCGAGCCGTGGGGACACACGCGCGCACACACACACGCCCCCGCCTCCACACACACGTATCCACACACACTCACACACACAGGGCGCGGCGAGCCCCCGGTGCACGTGCTGTTCCTCGAGCCGTGGGGCCACAAACACACACACACGCCCCCCCTCCACACACACACACACACACACACAGGGCGCGGCGAGCCCCTGGTGCGCGTGCTGTCCCTCGAGCTGTGGGGCCACACACACACACACACGTATCCACACACACTCACTCACACAGGGCGCGGCGAGCCCCCGGTGCGCGTGCTGTCCCTCGAGCCGTGGGGTCACCCCCCTCCCCCCCCACACACGCCCCCCCCCCCACAATTTTCCACACACACACTCACACACACAGGGCGCGGTGAGCCCCCCGTGCGCGTGCTGTCCCTCGAGCCGTGGGGCCACCGGTTCGACTCAACAGGCGGC
Organism: Chlamydomonas sp. UWO 241; assembly: GCA_016618255.1. NCBI lineage: Eukaryota > Viridiplantae > Chlorophyta > Chlorophyceae > Chlamydomonadales > Chlamydomonadaceae > Chlamydomonas > Chlamydomonas priscui. The sequence goes on along the minus strand of VFSX01000034.1, from coordinate 453,724 downwards.
GTTTCTGTGCTGGAGTGGTCGCCAGATGGGCGCGCGCTCGCGGTGGGCCACGTGCGAAGGTGCGGGGGGCCTTGCGTTTGTTTTTACTATGGTTGCAGTCATGTGAGCGCGCTGCTACTGCTGCTGCTTGTTGCTTGCTGCTGCTTGCTGCTGCTTGCTGCTGCTTGCTGCTGCTTGCTGCTGCTTGCTGCTGCTGTTGCTGCTGCTTGCTACTGCTACTTGCTGCTGCTCGCTGCAGCTGCTGCTGCTGCTTCTTGTGTGGTCGCCAGACGGGCGCGCACTCGCGGTTGGCCACGCGCAAAGGGGCCTCTCTGCGTGGTCGCCCTCTGGCTGCCGCCTCATGCGCTCACTCCCGCAGCCGTGCGGCGACGCGGCGGCCACGCAAAAGACAAAAAACACAGTTTGGGGTTAAACATGGGTTGAAATGACCACAATTTCGACCCTCCCGCACGCATGTGCTTGGGCCTCTCTGTGTGGTCGCCCTCCGGCTGCCGCCTCATGCGCTCGCTCTCGCAGCCGCGCATGGATGCTTGCTCTTATAAGGGTCAAGTCAGGGTCAAGTGTAGCTCAAATTCCCATCAAAATTCACTGTCTCGATTTTTGAATCCACTGTTTCGAATTCAAACTCGGATTCAAACCTGTGGCGCGCGCAGGGAGCTCTCCTGTGCGGCCGCCCTCTGTTTGCCGCCTCATGCGCTCGCTCTCGCAGGCGCGCACAGAACAAAACTACACGGACAGCGGGAGCGGCCATTTACAAATGACTGCACTTTTGACCCCCGTGTGCGCAGGGGCCTCTCTGTGTGGTCGCCCTCCGGCTGCCGCCTCATGTGCTCGCTCCCGCAGCCACGCGGCGACGCGGCGGCCACGCAGCTCTCGCAGCAGCTCTCGTCGGCGTCCAGCATGGGATGGGGGGCCTTCGCGGCCGGTGGCGCTGGCGCAGGCTCAGCGGCGGCGGCGCGGCCGCTCGAGACGCCTGTTGTCGCGCTCGCGTGGGGAGCGTTGGGATACCAGGTGTGTGCACAGAGAGAGAGAGAGAGAGAGAGAACACACACACGCACACACACACACAGTTGCGTGGGGCACGCAAGGTCCGAGGGTTGTAGGTTTTAGGTGTGCCACGCGCACGCACGCACGGGATCACTCAGCTGCCCGCTGGCGCGGGCCCAGCAGTGGCGGCTCGAACGCTCGAGACGCCTGTTGTCGCGCTCGCGTGGGGGGCGCTGGGCTACCAGGTGCGTGCACACATGCAAAGCGAGAGAGAGGGAGAGAGAGAGCGAGAGAGAGAGTGGGAAAGAGAGAGAGAGAGAGGAAAACACCGACACGCACAAAAACACACACACTCTGCCTCCCCGCCCCCCGCAGCTCCTCGTCGCGACCGCTGGCTGCGCCGGATCACTCATCGTGCTCTCGTTCGCTGACACACACACACACACACACGCACACACGCACGCAGCTCCTCGTGGCGACCGCCGGCTGCGCCGGATCGCTCGTCGAGCTGTCCTTCGCACGCTCGCTGCCAAACCACCATCGCGTGGCGCACGCGGGGACGGCGGTGGGTGGTGGTGGGCCGGCCGAGGAGCTGCACGTCATGCAGGTGTGTGTGTGTGTGTGTGTGTGATGAGTTTTTTTTTATCCTCTTGCTGGCGTACGGTTGGTCTCCCGTCTTCAAACGGAATCTCCTCATTTGATGACCAGAGACAGCCTATCTAGGTCTGCTGTTCAGAGTCCTCTGTAACGATCTCTCTCTCTCTGTGTTTGCACTTGTGTGTGTGTGTGTGTGTGCGTGTGTGTGTGTGTGCACGTATGTGTGTGTGTGTCACGTCTTCTACGTTATTTGCACTGTTTCCCAGCCTCTTCTGAACCTCCACACCATCAGGCCCACGACCGAGTCATCATCGGCGGAGCCCTCGCTCTCTGGCGGCCCCACCTCAGCCCTCTCGTCTTCCTACACCACCCCAGTCGGCTCTGGCGACCGCCACAACGGGCGCCCCTCCCTTCCCACCCCTTCCCACCCCTTCCCAACCTCCTCTTGACTTCTTCTTAACCTCCTTCTTCTTCCCTCTTCTTCACAAGGCCCACGACCGCCTGCTCATTATCGGCAAAGACCTGACCGGCGGCCCCTCCTCCGCCCTCTCCTCCTACGCACCCCACACCCCTCCCTCCCCACCCCTTCCCAGCCTCTTCCCAACATCTTTCCAACCTCCTCTTCTTCCCTCTTCTTCACCAGGCTCATGACCGATTGCTCATAATCGGCGAAGCCCTCAACGGCGGCCCCTCGTCTGCCATCCTTTCCTCGTCCTACATCTACCCCCCCCCAAAACGAACATAAAACAACCCTCCTCGAAACACCTCCACACTACCAGGCCCACGACCGATTGCTCATCATCAGAGAAGCCCTTACTGGCGGCCCCTCGTCCTCCCTCTCGTCCTCCTGCATCTACCCCCCCACAAACGAAAATGAAACAACCCTCCTCAACACACCTCTACACACACACACACCTCGACACCACCAGGCCCACGACCGATTGCTCATCATCAGAGAAGCCCTCACCGGCGGCCTCTCCTCCGCCCTCTCCTCATCCTACATCTACCCCCCCCCAAACGAACATGAAACGACCCTCCCCGAAACACTCCTTCTTCCTCCATCTCCACACCACCAGGCTCACGACCGATTGCTCATCATCGGAGAAGCCCTCGCCGGCGGCCCTTCGTCCGCCCTCTCGACCTCCCACATCTACCCCCCCCCCCCCAACAAAACGAACATGAAACAACCCTCCTCAAAACACCCCCTCACACACACACACCTCCTTACCACCAGGCCCACGACCGATTGCTCATCATCAGAGAAGCCCTGACCGGCGGCCCTTCTTCCGCCCTCTCGTCCTTCCACATCTCCCCCCCCCCCCACGAACAACCCTCCTGAAAACACCCCCCCCACACACACCTCCACACTACCAGGTCCACGACCGATTGCTCATCATCGGAGAAGCCCTTACCGGCGGCCCCTCGTCCGCCATCTCGTCTTCCTACATCTACCCCCCCCAAAACGAACATGAAACAACCCTCCCCGAAACATTCCTTCTTCCTCCATCTCCACACCACCAGGCCCACGACCGATTGCTCATCATCGGAGAAGCCCTCGCCGGCGGCCCCTCGTCCGCCCTCTCGACCTCCCACATCTACCCCCCCCCCCCCAACAAAACGAACATGAAACAACCCTCCTCAAAACACCTCCTTACCACCAGGCCCACGACCGATTGCTCATCATCGGAGAAGCCCTCACCGGCGGCCCCTTTTCCGCCCTCTCCTCATCCTACGCGGCCCCGGTCGGCTCCGGCGACCGCCACAACAGGCGCCCCTCCCTTCCCATCCTTCCCACCCCTTCCCAACCTCTTCTTGACCTCCTTAATTAACCAATTTTTTGAATTCTCCCTCTTCTTCTTCACCAGGCCCACGACCGCCTTCTCATCATCGGCGAAGCCCTGACCGGCGGCCCCTCCTCCGCCCTCTCCTCCTCCTACTATCTCCCCCCCCCCCCCCCCAGGCCCCACGACCGATTGCTGATCATCTTCGAGGCCCTAACCGGCAGCCCCTCCTCCGCCCTCTCCTCCTCCTACACGCACACACATAAGACACACACACACATCAACCTCTTCCCCACTTCCTCCTCACCTCTTCCTTTGTCTTAATCTTCCTCGTCTTCTTCACCAGGCCCATGACCGATTGCTCATCATCGGTGAAGCCCTCACCGGCGGCCCTGTCTCCACCCTCTCCTCCTACATCTACCCCCCCCCAAAAAACGAACATGAAACACCCCTCCCCGAAACACCCCCTCACACACACACCTCGTCACCACCACGCCCACGACCGATTGCTCATCATCGGAGAAGCCCTCACCGGCGGCCCCTCCTCCGCCCTCTCCTCCTCCTGCGCGTACACACACAAGACACACACACACACATATCAACGTCTTCCCCACTTCCTCCCAACCTCTTCCTTTGTCTTACTTACTCTTCTTTGCTCCTTACTTACTTTTCCCAACTTCCTCCCAACCGCTTCTTCTTCACCAGGCCCACGACCGATTGCTCATCATCGGAGAAGCCCTCACCGGCGGTCCCTCCTCCGCCCTCTCCTCCTCCTACTATCTCCCCCCCCCCCCCCCAGGCCCCACGACCGATTGCTGATCATCTTCGAGGCCCTAACCGGCAGCCCCTCCTCCGCCCTCTCCTCCTCCTACACGCAAACACATAAGACACACACACACATCAACCTCTTCCCCACTTCCTCCTCACCTCTTCCTTTGTCTTAATCTTCCTCGTCTTCTTCACCAGGCCCATGACCGATTGCTCATCATCGGTGAAGCCCTCACCGGCGGCCCTGTCTCCACCCTCTCCTCCTACATCTACCCCCCCCCAAAAAACGAACATGAAACACCCCTCCCCGAAACACCCCCTCACACACACACCTCGTCACCACCACGCCCACGACCGATTGCTCATCATCGGAGAAGCCCTCACCGGCGGCCCCTCCTCCGCCCTCTCCTCCTCCTGCGCGTACACACACAAGACACACACACACACATATCAACGTCTTCCCCACTTCCTCCCAACCTCTTCCTTTGTCTTACTTACTCTTCTTTGCTCCTTACTTAATTTTCCCAACTTCCTCCCAACTGCTTCTTCTTCACCAGGCCCACGACCGATTGCTCATCATCGGAGAAGCCCTCACCGGCGGCCCCTCCTCCGCCCTCTCCTCCTCCTACGCGGCCCCGGTCGGCTCCGGCGACCGCCACAACGGGCGCCGCGGCTCCGACGTCGACGGCGGCGGCGGCAACCTCCCCGGGGGCGGCGGCGCTGACGAGGCGCCGACAGCAAACAACCTACTCACGATCTCGCACGTGCCGCTGCCGCTGAGCTATCTCACGCCCAACTGGCCGCTCGTGCGCGCGGCGGTGGGTCAAGCATAATAATGTAACCCATATTTAACCATTAGAACGTAGGAACCGTTGCTAACTTTTGAAGTGGTGCTGACGAGGCGCCGACCACGAACAACCTCCTCACGATCTCGCACGTGCCGCTGCCGCTGAGCTACCTCACGCCAAACTGGCCGCTCGTGCGCGCGGCGGTGGGTGGCGTGCACGTAATAAAACCCTGATCAACCACTATAACCTAGGAACCGTAACTATCTTTTAAGTGGCGCTGACGAGGCGCCAACGGCGAACAACCTCCTGATGATCTCGCACGTGCCGCTGCCGCTGAGCTACCTCTCGCCCAACTGGCCGCTCGTGCGCGCGGCGGTGGGTGACACACACATAATAAAACCCCGATCAACCTCTAGAACCTAGGATCCGTAACTTACTTACAAGTGGCGCTTACAAGGCGCCGACGGGGGACCAACCTACTCACGATCTAGCACGTGCCGCTGCCGCTGAGCTACCTCACGCCCAACTGGCTGCGGCGGTGGGTGTCGAGGGTTCAGAACTCGTGTCTCAAGGTCCAAATCCACATTCTAACCGCATTCTCCCCCCTCCTTCCTTCAACTCCACCCAGGTGTCGCCCAATGGCATGGACGTCGCGGTCGCGGCGCAGCGGGGGCTCGCGCTCTACTCGCGCGCTTCCAACCGGTGGCGCCTGTTTGGGGACGTGTCGCAGGAACGACAGGTGTGTGTGTGTGTGCATGTGCGTGTGTGTGTGCGCGTGCGTGAGCGTGGTGGGTGTCAGGGGCTGTAGGATGCCGCTAGGGTGCCGCTCCACTCACGCACGTCCAACCGGGGCGCCTGCTTGGGGACGTGTCGCAGGAACGACAGGTGTGTGTGTGTGTGCGTGTGCGTGCGTGTGTGTGTGTGTATGTGTGTGCGTGCGCGTGTGTGCATGTGTGTGTGTGCGTGTGCGCGCGTGTGTGGTGGGTGTCAGGCGGGGCTGTAGTTGGGTGCCGCTAGTATGCCGCTCCGCTCACACGCGTCCAACCGGTGGCGCCTGTTTGGAGATTGTGTCGAGCAGCGACAGGTTGGTTGTTTGGGAGCTTGGGGTTTTTAAAACCGCAACATTCCAAACCAGACCCAAACGGTGGCGCCTGGTTGGGGACGTGTCGCAGGAGCGGCAGGTGTGTGTGCACGTGTGTGTGTGTGTGCGTGCGTGCGTGTGTGTGCGTGTGTACGCGTGTGTGTGTGCGTGTGCGTGTGTGTGTGGTGGGGCTGTAGGGTGCCGCTAGCTAGGGTGCCGCTCTACTCGCGCGCGTCCAACCAGTGGCGCCTGTTTGGGGACGTGTCGCAGGAGCGGCAGGTGCGTTTCTCTACAGAGTTGTAGGGCAGTTGCAGGGTCTTGGCAAGGTTGAGGGTTTTAGGGTTGTAGTTTTTCACACACACACACTCAAGGCACGTACACACACACACACACACACACACTCTCAAAGCACGCACATACACACACACGCACGCATGCCGCCAGGTGTCGTGACAGGCGCTCGCATGGCTGCGCTCTGTCGTCGTGTGGTGCTCCGCACACACACACCTCCGTCGTCGTGTGCTGCTCCTGCCACCACACACACACGCGTACAGTCACATCAGAACACACTCACACACACATCACACACTCACATCACACACACACACATACACACATTCAAACCGACTGCAGGTGTCATGCCAGGCGCTGGCATGGCTGCGCTCCGTCGTCGTGTGCTGCTCCGGACCAACACCACCAAGCGACGCTGCAGTGCCGAGCCAGGTGCATAGCCGGAGGGGGGGTGGGGCAGAGGGGGCAGAGAGGGGAGAGGGGGGGACCTGGACTTGGTGGGTGTTCATGGGACTTGGATCTCCGCTCTGTCTCACAGGAGGGAGAAAGGGAGGGCGAGGGGGCAGAGAACGGGGGGGGGGGGAACTGGCACTTAGTCATGGACTTGGTGGCTTTTAATGAGACTCTCAATCTCTCTCCCTCTCTCTCTCTCTCTCTGTGCAGAGAGGGAGGGAGGCAGGGGGGTCTTGATATACCTGGTCATGGATGAGGTGGGTTTTCGTGGGATTTTAATCTGCCAAGCCAGGTGCGCGGCAGTGTCGGGCGAGGGATGGGGGGGGGCCTGGTACCTGTGAATGCGAATTTTGTGGGGGGTTCATGGGGTTTCGATCTGTCTCTTTATCTCTCTCTCTTTCTGTCTGTCTCTCTCCCTCTCTTTCTCTCTCTCTTTATCTCTCCCTTTCTCTCCTTGTTTGTTCGTCTCTTAGAAAAACTGAAAAAAATCCCTCTATTCCCGCCCCCTGTGTCAACCACAACCACCCAGCGCGCGAGCGCCGGCGGCGCCTGCGAGCTGCTGCTCTTCCCGCGCTACCATCTCGACATGGCGAGCTGCCTCGTGCGCCACCCGCTGCCGCGCGCGCCAGTCGCCATGGACTGCGTGGGCTCGCACATCCTGCTGGCGAGCGATCCCCTGGAGATCGCGATGTTCGAGGTGCGGTTTGGTTTGGTTTGGCTTGCTTCCCAGGGATGTTGGTGTGAAGGTGCCTGGGTTGGCAGGCGCAGCCCTTGGCGTACGTCGTAGTCGTGTTGCTGGGTCGTGTGGTGGACTGCCTGGGGTAAAGCACATCCTGCTGGCAAGCGATCCACTCGAGATCGCGATGTTCGAGGTTTGGTTTGGTTTGGTTCCCAGGGCTGTTGGTGTTTTAGTGTGCCAACGGATTGGCAGGCGCAGCAGCCCGTGGCGTGCTTTGCTGGGTCGTGCGATGGACTGCTCGGCACTGCACTGGCGTCGAGCGACCCACTCGAGAGATCGCGATGATCGAGGTGCGGTTTGCTTTAGTTTGGCTTGCTTGGGATGTTTGGTATGAAGGTGCCTGGGTTGGCAGGCGCAGCCCTTGGCGTGCAGTCGCGTGGCGTCGCACATTCTTCTGGCGAGCGACCCTCTTGATTTCGCAAGTTTCATGCGGTTTGGTTTGGTTTGCTTGGGGTGCTTGGCGCGAAGGTGCCAACGGATTGGCAGGCGCAGAAGCCCTTGGCGTGCTGTTGCTGTGTCGTGCGATGGACTGCGTGGGCTCGCACATCCTGCTCGTGAGCGATCCACTCGAGATGGTGATGTTCGATGTGGGTGGGTGGGTGTCTCCAGTTGCACGCCGTGGCGGCAACCCCAAAGCGACGCTCCAGAAGCTCATGCGCGAGATCAGCATACACACACCAGAAGAAGAAGAAAAAACGCCACACGCCACACTCTGCCACACTCTTCCACACCCCACACCAGGTCACGATCACGGGGCAGCTGCAGCCGCGCGGCAACCCCAAAGCGACGCTCCAGCTCGTGCGCGAGATCAGCATGCTGGACGTCGGGAAGCCTCTGCTCAACATGGCGCTCGTGGTGCCAACTGGTGCGTGTGTGTGTGTGTGTGTGTGTGTGAGCGTGTGCGTGTGCGTGTGTGTGTGCGTGTGTGCGCAAGATCAGCATGCTGGACGTCAGGAGGCCTCTGCTCAACATGGCGCTCGTCGTGCCAACTGGTGCGCGTACGTGTGTGTGTGTGTGTGCGCGCGCGCGCGTGTGTGTGTGTGCGCGATATCAGCATGCTGGACGTCGGGAAGTCTCTGCTCAACATGGATCTCGTCGTGCCAGCTGGTATGTGTGTGTGTGCGTTCAACCCCTCTCTCTCACTATCTCTCCCTCTCTTTCTCAACATGGCGCCCGTTGTGCCAACCGGTGCGCGCGTGTGTGCGTATTTGCGCTCTCTCCCCCTCTCTCTCCCTATCTCTCCCTCTCTCTTCCTCTTCCTCTCTCTCCCTCTCTCCTTCTCTCCCTCTCTTTCCGATTCTCCCCCTCTCTCTCCCTCTCTCTCCCTCTCTCTCCCTCTCTCCCTCTCTCTCCCTCTCTCTCTCTCTCTCTCTCTCTCTCCCTCCCTCCCTCTCTCTCCCTCCCACCCCTCTCTCCCCTCTCCCTCCTGCCCGACGCCTTATCATATGCCGCACATCACAGGGAGAGCAACGACAGGCCCGTGGGGATCGGCCGGTGGTTGCGGTCGCGGCCATGGCGGCGCGGGAGACGGCCTCGGAGCAGGAGGAAGAGGGGGAGCAGGTGGGACACACACACACACACACACAAACACAGAGACATTCGTTACAGCACACACACACAGCGCCTTGCATGGCTACGAGACACCTGAGGGGGGGCGGGTGGCACACACACACACACACAATTTGTTACAGCCTCGGAGCAGGAGGAAGAGGGGCAGCAGGTGGGACACACACACACACACACACACGCACGCACACACACAGTTACAGTTACATCGGCTTTCCAGCAAAGACTACCTCTAGTCCTAGTACCACCGCCTAGACCCAAGTCCAGTTCTGGCCCTCACAATTACTTGTGAGGGGCGGTAGCCACCAGCCGGCTGCCTGCCAACGTGTAGTCCCAGAGCAAAAAGGAGAGCTATTGTGCGACGCCTCCAAAATAGGTCCTAACTGCTTCTAGGGGATAGGGGGTCAAGTGGCGCTTGCCAATCTACTTGACCGCCGTGGTGGAGGGGCCGGCGCCTGAGGGGCAGCCGGACCGTACACCACGGCTCTCCACCCGACCCTATCCTGAGCACGCTCAAACGCCGTGTCCGAAAAAGTCTTCCAATCAGAACGAGTGCACACACAGAGACATTTGTAACAGCACACACACACACAGCGCCTTGCATGGCTACGAGACACATGAGGGGGGGGCAGGTGGGGGACCCACACGCACCTCCGTCCATCCATCAAAGCGCTGCGCGTGCGCGGGCCACATGCACCGGCAATGCCTGTTCTATCATCTCAAGCTATTACACCCTGGCAGTTGTTACGAGCTACATGGCCATTGCACTGGGACCCTGGTAGGCTGGCGCGCTGCGTGGCCTTGCGGGCCCTACTAGTAGAGCTCCCCTGGACGTGTAGGCCTTAACTCACGCCCCGGGGTCCTCCGGGCGCGTACGTGTAAAACCTATAAATCCATTGCACTGGGATGTCGCTGAATATCGGGTGACCAACCAGCGCCTGCATCGGAGCAAGTGAGGGACACACGCACGCACTCAGCGCCTTGCATGGCTACGAGACACGCGAAGAGCGGCGGCATGGCGGGCATGGGCCCCCAGTCCCTACCACGGCCCCCTATATTGTTACCCTGGCGTTACAAGCTACACCCACAGTGTAATGGCTTTGTTACAGTACTAAAATTTTGCGCAAATTGCCGTGCATTGTAACAAAGCCATTACACTGTGGGCTTGGCTTGTAACGCCGGGGTAACAATATAGGGGGCTGTGGCAGGGTGTGGCAGGGAGTGATGCGCCCTCTTTCTTCATGCCCGCGCACTCCCCCTCCCTCACCCCACTCCCTCACCCGTCACTATCTCACAATCCCTCGATCGGATGCCCTCTCCAGGGGGGCACATGGCAGGCGTGGGGCCCCAGTGCCGCTCCCTCTTCCTTCACGCAAGCGCACACTCGCCCCCTCCCTTCCTGCCTCACCTCACTCACTCCTCCCTCTCTCTCCCTCCCTCCCTCCCTCACCGCACTCTCTCTCTCTTCTCACTCCCTCGCGCCCTCCCTCACTCCCTTGCTCCCGCCCCCTCCCTCCCTCTCTCCTTCCCTCCCTCACCCCACCCTCTCGCTCCTCAATCTCTCTTCACTCCCTCGCTCTGATGCCCTCTCCAGGAGGTGCCGGAGGGCTGTCGGTGGATGCATCGGGCAGCATTGTTGGAGCCCCCTCGGTGCTGCCCCCAGTGCCGCGCCCCTCCCTTCATGCAAGTGCACACGCCCTCCCCCACCCCACTTGCTCCTCACTTTCTCCTCACTCCCTTTAGCTGATACCCTCTCCAGGAGGTGCCGGAGGGCTGTCGTTCCTTCATGCAAGCGCACACTCGCTATCTCCCTCACCTCACTCACTCACTCCTCCCTCTCTCTCCTTCCCTCCATCATTTCACCCTCCTCACTCTCTCCCCACTCCCTCGCTCTGATGCCCTCTCCAGGAGGAGCCGAAGCGCCGTCGGTGGATGCATCGGGCGGTAGCGGTGACGCCCCCCCGGCGCCGCCCTCAGTGCCGCGCCCTCTTCCTTGAAATACCACCACACACTCACTCCCTCATCCCACTCTCTCCTCACTCTCTCCCCACTCCCTTGCTCTGATGCCCTCTCCAGGAGGAGCCGGAGGGCTGCCGGTCGATGCATCAGGCGGCAGCGCTGGCGCCCTCCCGGTGCCACGCCCTTTTCCTTGAAATACCACCACACACTTCCTAACTCCCTCACTTGCTCACTCACTCCTCACCCACTCACTATTTCACAATTACTTGCTCTGATGCCCTCTCCAGGAGGAACCGGAGGGCCGTGGTGGATGCATCAGGCGGCAGCAGCGGCGCCCTCCCAGTGCCACCGCGAGCCACGACCTCCCTTTCTTCAAATGCCAGCGCACACTCACTCCGTCACCCCACTCGCTCCTGACTCTCTCCTCATGCCCTTGCTCTGGTGCCCTCTCCAGGAGCCGGGGGGCCGTCAGTCGATGCTTCGGGCAGCAGCAGTGCCGCCCTCCCGGTGCCGCCCCCAGTGCCGCGCCAGGCCGTGCTGCTGCGCTGCGGGGGGCTGCTGTCGGTGCTTGATCTGGAGCGGGGCAGCGAGATGACGTTGTCGTCAGAGGTGCGTGTGTCTGTGTGCGTGTGTCTGTGTGCGTGTGCTGTTACAAAGGTCTCTCTCCCTCCCTCTCTCTCTCTCTCTCTCTCTCTCTCTCTCACTATGTTTATACGTGTGTACACGTGTGTGTGTGCGTGTGTGTGTGTATGTATTGTGCTTGGTCTGGAGCGAGGCGGAGTGATGACGCTGTCGTCAGATGTGTGTGTGTGTGTGTGTGTATGCGTGTGTATGTATGTGTGTGTGTGTGTGCGTGCGTGCTTGATCTAGAGAGGGGCAGCGAGATGGCGCTGTCGCAGAGGTGTGTGTGTTGTGCGCGTGTGTGTGGTGGTGGTGAGGAGAACATGCAGGCAGCAATCATTACATGAGCGCGAACACACACACACAGGCACACACACACGCCCCGCCCACACCAGGTCAAGTGCTTCTGGCTCTCCGACAACCTGCCGTCTGGCGCGCAGCAGCAGCACGCACACACACTTGGGTCTAATGCGCCATCAAAGGCGTCCGACGGACTGTAAAATCGACCACACACACGTGCGCGCACACACACACACACACACACACACGCACACACCAGGTCGAGTGCTTCTGGCTTTCTGACAACCTGCCGTCCGGCGCGCAGCAGCGCAGCAGCAACGCGGGCGGCGGCAGCGGACAGGGCACCTTCTCAGCAGCTTCCGGCGGTTCCAGCGCAGCACGCGGCGGCGCGGCGGGCGCGCTGGAGTTCCAGCTCGGCATCGCAGGTTTGGGGTGTTACGGGGTTCTGAACTAATCAGGTTTGGGTTGTAGTGCAGCTGCAGGGTTTAGGTTTCAGGGTCTCACCACACCTTGCGGCAATGCGGCGGGGCGCGCGGGCTGGACATACACACATGATGCACGCACCCCCCCCCACACACACACGTCTACACACACACACACACACACACCACTGCACTCACCACACACCTCCTCGATGCAAGCCTGAACCACACACACACACACACACACACACACAAACATGCAAGCTGCAAGACGCTCGACACCGAGTCCGTTGACATGGCACGCCGTAGTTTCCATGGATGGACACGCGCACACACACACACACACACACACACACACTACTACTACACCCACCACACACACCCTTGATGCAAGCCAGAACCACACACACACACACACACACACACACACACACGCGCACACACACACACACACGCACACACACGCCCACTCGCCCCCATGCAGGCTCCACGCCGCTCGACACCGATTCTGTTGACGTAGAGATGTCGTAGTTACCATGCATGGACACGCACACATACACACACACACACACACACACACACACGCATGCAGGCTCAACGCCGCTCGACACCGAGTCTGTTGACGTGGAGATGCCATGGCGCAGACACACACACACAAGCACACACACATGCACAAACACACACGCGCGCACACACACACACACACACACACCACTACTATTTCACTCACCACACACACCCTTGATGCAAGCCAGAACCACAAAACACACACACACACACATGCAGGCTCCACGCCGCTCGACACCGAGTCTGTAGACGTAGAGATGCCGTGGTGGGGCTATGGCCCCGCGGGCATGCAGCTGTGGTTCCCGTCGTCGCTGTCGACACCGCTCACGCCGCAGGTGGGGTTCTGTGATTTCAGGTGTCGCGGTACACGTTTTGCACGCTTCAAGACCTCATTCCCAACCATTAGTTTCCTTAAGGAAACAGATAATGTTGTGTTTTTCCCCCCGACATTAATAGGGAATATGCCGAATCAACCCCGCAACGGGGCGATTTTTTGCGGCGAAGTGTGGAGATATCAAATGTTCACACTTTTGCAACGAAACTCTCGCGATTCACGCCCGCAGTTTCCCCCCAAATTCATTTGTTTGCTCCCCCACCGGGGGCTGCGGGGGCGCTAAGGACATCACTGTTCCCATCGCCTGAGGCGCGCAAGTTGAGGCGTCATAAACGGTCGCAGGTGCGCCCGAGGCGGTCGCGGGCGCGCCTGAGGCGCCGCTTGATCCGCGCAAGTGAAGTCGCCGCCGCTTGAGGCGCCGCCTCAGGCGTTGGGAATATGGTAGGGCGAGCAAGCCCAGACAGAATGAAAGCAAGCCCTAGACAAGCTGTGCAATCCAATCCATCGCCATCAGCACATACACACAAGCATGCAGGCGGAGCTCAACCCTTAACCAGCGGTGTCATTAAGGAGACCAAGAATGTCCTGTTTTCCCCCGCAACATAGGAGGGAACATGCCGAATCGCCCCCGCAGGAGACGTTTTTGTTTTTGTCAGCAATTTTCCTCTTACGACTTTTGACTGCACAATGGATGTTGCTCGGCAGCAAGACAGGCCTCCAGCCTCCTCCCGACACTATTTTCTTAAGCTACTGACCCAGCAGCTAGGCGAAACTAGTGGCAATCGTTCTGATTGGAAGCCTTTTTTGGACAAGGCGTTTGTGCGTGCTCAGGATAGGGGTCGGGTGGAGAGCCGTGGTGTGCGGTCCGGCTGCCCCTCAGGCGCCGGCCCCTCCACCTCGGCGATGAAGTAGATTGGCAAGCACCACTTACCCCCCTCCCCCCTGGATTTTCGGAATTTCGCCGGGGCTGCGGGGGCGCTAATGTCACCACTGCCCTAAACCCTATACCCTAAATCCTACACCAGAAACCAGAAACCAGAAAGAAACCCTGAAACCCTGAACCCGCAAACACACACCCGCAGGCGGGCCTTTCCGGGAGCGGGATCAACCTAGACATTGAGCTGGAGTTCGACCAGGAGGTGAGTGTGTGTGTGTGTGTGTGTGTGTGTGTGCCAGCGTCAGTAATGGCGCATCTGGTGAAGCGTCCAGTCAGAGCACCTGTGTGTGTGTGTGTGCTGCCTCTCTCTCTCTCTCTCTCTCTCTCCATCCTTCTCTCTCTCTCTCTCCATCCCTCTCTCTCTCTCTTTCCATCCCTCTCTCTCTCTCTCTCCATCCCTATCTCTCTCCATCCCTCTCTCTCTGTGTGTGTATGTGTGGTCAGTCCGTTGCATACTTCGCTCTTCTCTCTCTCTCCCTCTCTTCTCTCACTCTCTCACTCTCTCCCGCTCGAACTCAGGTCTACCCAATCGGCATATCGCTGGCCGACGCCTCCATCGTCGGCGTCACCCAGCGCGTCACGCTCACGAACGCCTTGCTCTCTCCTCCTCTCTGTATCTCACTCTCTCCGTCTCTCCAGTCTCTCCCTTTCTTCTTTATTTTCTTTCTCTCTGTATCTCTTCTCGCGCTTCTCGCTCTCCTGCTCTTCCCTCCCTCCCTCCTTCCATCCCTCCCTCCTTCCCTCCCTCCCTCCTCCCGCCCTCCCTCCCTCCTCTCCCTCCCTCCCTCCCTCCTCCTCCCTCCCTCCCTCTCTCTCTCTCTCTCTCTTTCTCTCTCTCTCTCTCTGACTCTCTCCCCCTCTCCCGCTCTCCCTCTCCACTCGCACACAAACTCAGGTCTACCCCATCGGCATATCGCTCGCTGATGCCTCCATCGTGAGCATCACCCAGCGCTTTACGCACACCTTCCTCTCTCCTCCTCTCTGTATCTCGCACTCTCCGTCTTTTTTTTTCTCTTCCTTCTCTCTATCTCTCTCGACTCGCTCTTCTCGCTCTTCCCTCCCGCTCCTCGCTGCTTCTTCCCTCCCTCCCTCCCTCACTGTCTCTCTCTCTCTCTCTCTCTCTCTCCCTCTCTCGCTCACACTCTCTTCCACACAAACTCAGGTCTACCCCATCGGCATCTCCCTCGCCGACGCCTCGATCGTTGGCGTCACCCAGCGCGTCACGCGCTCCGCCGGCTACCACTCCGCTCCGGCCGCACCCTCCGGCGCTGGCGACAGCAGTGGCACTGGGCCTGGGGCAGCCGCCTCCTCGCTGCCGTGTTTGCACCCAGTTCCGGAGAGCCAGCCGGTGCTGCCGTGCCTGCTGAGGAGGTGCATGTGTGTGTGGTGTGTGTGTGTGTGTGTGTGTGTGCTGGCGACGGCAGTGGCACCGGACCTGGGGCAGCTGCGGGCTCGCTGCCGTGCTTGCACCCAGTTCCGGAGAGCCAGCCGGTGCTGCCGTGCCTGCTGAGGAGGTGCGTGTGTGTGTATGTGTGTGTGTGTGCACGCATGCACGCGTGCACGTGTGTGCATGTGCGTGCGCGCGCGTGCGTGTGTATGTGTGTGTGTGCTGTCCTGCACCCAGTTCCGGAGAGCCAGCCGGTGCTGCCGTGCCTGCTGAGGAGGTGTGTGTGTGTGTGTGTGTGTGTGTGTGTGTGTTGGCAACGGCAGTGGCACCGGACCTGGGGCGGTCGCGGGCTCGCTGCCGTGCTTGCACCCTGTGCCTGAGAGCCAGCCGGTGCTGCCGTGCCTGCTGAGGAGGTGTGTGTGTGTGTGGCGTGTGTGTGTGTGTGGTGACGGCAGCGGCACCGGACCTGGGGCAGCTGCGGGATCACTGCCGTGCTTGCACCCAGTTCCGGAGAGCCAGCCGGTGCTGCCCTGCCTGCTGAGGAGGTGTGTGTGTGTATGTGTGTGTACCACACAGTGTGTGCGTGTGTATGTGTGTGTGTGCTGTCCTGCACCCAGTTCCGGAGAGCCAGCCGGTGCTGCCGTGCCTGCTGAGGAGGTGTGTGTGTGTGTGTGTGTGTATGTATGTGTGTTGGCAACGGCAGTGGCACCGGACCTGGGGCGGTCGCGGGCTCGCTGCCGTGCTTGCACCCTGTGCCTGAGAGCCAGCCGGTGCTGCCGTGCCTGCTGAGGAGGTGTGTGTGTGTGTGTGGCGTGTGTGTGTGTGTGGTGACGGCAGCGGCACCAGACCTGGGGCAGCTGCGGGATCACTGCCGTGCTTGCACCCAGTTCCGGAGAGCCAGCCGGTGCTGCCCTGCCTGCTGAGGAGGTGTGTGTGTGTATGTGTGTGTACCACACAGTGTGTGTGTGTGTGTGTGTGTGTGCGTGCCACACATAGTGTTTTTGTGTGTGTGTGTGTGCTGCCACGCACCTCATACTACAGAGCCAGCCGGTGCTGCCGTGCCTGCTGAGGAGGTGTGTGTGTGTGCGTGCGTGCGTGTGCACGCGTGTGCGTGTGTGCACGTGTGTGTGTGCGTGCGTGTGTGTGTGTGTGTGGACTGTCCTGTGCCAGAGAGGCTGACGGTGCTGCCGTGCCTGCTGAGGAGGTGTGTGTGTGTGCGTGCATGTGTGCATGTGTGTGTGTGTGTGTGTGTGTGTGTGTGCTGCCCTGCCCCCCTGTACCAGAGATGCAGACGGTGCTGCCGTGCTTGAGCAGGTGTGTGTGTAGTATGTGTAGAAGTAGTAGTACAGGCATTGCCGGTGCATGCCGACGGCCTCATATGTAACGCTTGGTTGGTTTGTTATGCTTGTGTGGTCGATTTTGCAGTCTTGTTGGACGCCTTTAATGGCGTATGAGACTTGTGCTTGCGCACTCAATCCCTGAGGCAGGCAGATACTATCACCCGCACTAGTCCACTGAGTGAATACACATTGACTGTGTCCATCCCACTAGCTCCAGTACATCTGGTCGTGCCATGCGTCTCAGTTCGGGCAGCCAGCCTGGCCACCCTCCTCCTCCTCCGTGAGTGTGCGTGCTGCCCTGCACCCCTGTGTCTGCACACCGTGTCGAAGAGCCAGCCAGTCCTTCCGTGCCTGGAGGTGTTGGGAGCGGAGGAGGCGCACACACGTGCCCACGCGCGCAAACACCTACCCACCCACCCACCCCACACACACGTACACCCACCCCACACACACGCACACAGCCAGTCCTTCCGTGCCTGGAGGTGTTGGGAGCGGAGGAGGCGCGCACACACGTGCCCACGCGCGCATACACCTACCCCCCCCCCCCACACACACACACAGGCTGTTAGCCAAGGGTGCTCGCCACGAGCCCGGCCCCCACATTATGCGCCCACACACCCCCACACACGCGCACTCCCACACACACACACGCGCACACACACGTACCCCCCCCACACACACACACAGGCTGTTAGCCAAGGGCGCTCTACACGAGGCGACCGCGCTCGCGCGACGCCACGAGCCCGGGCCCCACTTCATGCGCTCTCTCGAGTGGCTGCTCTTCACCACGCTGGAGTTGGAGAGCTCGAACTCGCACAAGGTGTTTGTGTGTGTGTGCGTGTGTGTGCGTGTGTGTGTGTGTGTGATGGGTGGTTGTCAGGTGGTTGTCAAGTGGTTGTCGAGTGGTTGTGCCCCTACGCTGTGTCGTGCCATCATCAGAGCGGCTGCTGTTCATGACGCTGGATAATTTTT
This sequence comes from Chlamydomonas sp. UWO 241, assembly GCA_016618255.1. Classification (NCBI taxonomy): domain Eukaryota; kingdom Viridiplantae; phylum Chlorophyta; class Chlorophyceae; order Chlamydomonadales; family Chlamydomonadaceae; genus Chlamydomonas; species Chlamydomonas priscui. Next base: position 435,834 of record VFSX01000034.1, on the reverse strand, counting down.
GTTTTGTTTTCAACGCGCCTTCGGTGGCGAAGCCGCCGCCCCCCCCCCCGCGCCCCCATACACACGCCCCCGTAAACACGCCCCCCCACACACAACACACAACGCGTGTCCCTGCCCCCCCCCCTCCGCACACACGCCTCCCCCCATGCGCCCCCCCAACGCCCATGCTCACTGTCGCCGTGCCACCGCCGCCTCCCGCAGAACCGCAGCCACCATGCCGCGGCACCCAAGCCCACCCTCCGCACACGCCCCCCTGCGCACGTTCACACGCACACGCACGCACACAAACACACACACACACACACACACTGCAGAACCGCGGCCACCATGCCGCGGCACCCAAGCCCACCCTCCGCACACTCCCCCCAAACGCACGCACACACACGCACGCACGCACACACACACACACACACACACACACACACACACACACACACCGCAGAACCGCGGCCACCAAGCCGTTGCCGCCAAGCCGCGGCCGTCGACTGACGCCAGGGGCCAGGTCGGTTGTTGCAGCTGGTGTTGCGGTTGGTGTTGCTGCAAATTGTTGCAGCTCGGCCGCACCCCCCGGGGTGGCTCCCACCTCAACCGCCCGCCATCCACACATCCACACACACACACACACACGCTCTTGCTCACTGCATCCCCCCCCCCTTGCATCCCCCCCCCCTTCGCCCCCCCCCCATTCACGTCTTCTCAGGCTGTGCTCGGCCGCACCCCCCCGGGCGACTCCTACCTCAACCGCCCGCCATCCACACATCACACACACACACACACGCTCTTGCTCACTGCATCCCCGCCCCTCCGTCCACCCCTCCCCCCCATTTCACTATATTCTCAGGCTGTGCTCGGCCGCACCCCCCCGGGCGACTCCTACCTCAACCGCCCACCATCCACACATCCACACACACACACACACACGCTCTTGCTCACTGCATCCCCCCCCTCCGTCCCCCCCCCCCCATTTCCACTTATTTTCAGGCCGATGCTCACGCCGCACCCCCCCGGGCGGATCCTAACCTCAACCGCCCGCCCGAATCAACGCATCCCACACACACACACAGCACACACACACCACGCGCGCTCTTAATTGCTCACATGCATCCCCCCATCTTGTCCCCTCCCCCCCATCTTCACTATATTTTCGGCCCGGGCCGGCCGCCACCCCCCGGACAAACTCCGTTACCTCACCGCCGCCAACCATCCACACTATCCACACACACACACACACACGCTCTCGCTCAGCTGCACCCGCCCCTCGTCCCCCCCCCCCTTTCACTTACTTTCAGGCGTCCGCTCAAGCCGCACCCCCTCCGGCGGATCCTACCTCAACGCCCGCCATGCCAATCCAACACCACACGACCACGCTCTTGCTCACCTGCATCCCCCGCCCTTCGCACCACCCCCTCCCCCCCCATTTCACTACTATTCTCAGGCTGCATGTCCAGGCCGCACCCCCCCGGGCGACTCCTACCTCAACCGCCCGCCCATCAACGCATCCACACACACACACACACACACACACGCGCGCTCTTGCTCACTGCATCCCCCCCCATCTGTCCCCTCCCCCCCATTTCACTATATTTTCAGGCCGTGCTCGGCCGCACCCCCCCGGGCGACTCTTACCTCAACCGCCCGCCCGAGTGGCAGTCGTCGAGTGGATGCGCGTCGTCGCTGCTGTCACGGCAGGTGCGTGCGTGTGGGGGTGCACGCGTGTCTGTACAGAGGGCTCCAAGCCGTTACGTAACTGTTGCATTTTGTCAGTCAGGGAGTGCGCTGTATCCGTCAAGTCGTGCGCATGAACCCGAGTCGGGCAGTGTGCTGTACTTGTCAGACCTGTAGTGCGATGTGTACCAGTCAGGCAGTGCTCCTGAACCATAGTCGGGTGCACCTAACTAGAGTATACGATACAGCTCCTATCTGTCAAGACCTGTAGTGCGCTGTATCAGTGAGGTCGCTCGCTGTATCAGTCAGGCACTGCGCCTGAACCATGTGGTGCATGCACATGTACATGTAGTCGGGTGCACCTGACTAGAGTACACGAGCCTTTGAGCGCTGTATCAGTCAGGCAGTGCGCCTGAACCATTGGTTCATGCATATGTAGTCGGGTGCACCTGGCTAGAGTCTATGAGCCTTTGAGGGTGACGGGCCACGCCGAGCCACGCGTCAGAGCGTCTCAAATATGTCCCCCCCCTCCCCCGCAGGTCTGCCCCCCTGCTTACCAACGTGCGCCAGTCCCCCGCCCCCCCCCCCCCGAGCAGAGCTCTCCCCCCTCTTCACAGCTTCTTCATCCCCCCCTCCCTGCCCCTCTTATATTGGTTCACCCCTAAAGTACCCCCCCACCCCTCAATCCCCCCCCCCTTCCCCGCCGCGTTGCCAGGTCTCCCCCCCTGCGTCACCCCAATGCCGCCGCGCGTGCGGCAGTCCACCCCACCCTCCGCTCGCCAGGCTCTCACCCCACCTCACAGCTCTCTCTACCCCTCTCGGTGCCTCTCATTTTGCACCCTCACCCCCCCTCCCTCCAACCCCCCTCCCCCGCAGGTCTCCCCCCTGCTCACCAACGCCGCCGCGCTCATGCGCGCCACATGCTGCTGATCATGCTCTTGACACACATACACACACACACACACACACGCACACACACACGCACACACACACGCACACACGCACACACACACGCACGCGCAGGTCTCGCCCCTGCTCACCAACGCCGCCGCGCTCGTGCGACAGTTCCCACAGTATGCAGACGTCGTTGTGTCTGTCGCACGAAAGACGGACGCGCAGCTGTGGCCGCCGCTGTTCTCAGCGGTCGGGCCACCGAGCGAGGTGGGGTATGTGTGTGCGTGTGTGTGTGCGTGTGTGCGTGTGCAAGACTGACGTGCAGTTTTGGCCGCCGCTCTTCTCCCGATGCAGTCTCTTCCCTCCCCCTCCCGTGTCGGCTGGCGCCCCCGCGTCCGCTGCGTGCTTCCTGCTCACACACACACACACACACACACACACACACACACACACACGCGCAGCTGCTCGAGGGCCTCCTCCAGGCTGGCGCACTCGCGTCCGCAGCGTGCTTCCTGCTGGTCATCGACCGCCTTGAGGGAGCGAGCGTTGCGCACACACAGGTGGGCAGGCTGCGACACCTGGGTCGAGCGTTGATGGCTTGGGGCAGGGGGCGCACGTAGGGGGCACGCATCCGGGAGGAGGGGTGGGAGGGTAGGGGGGGCTGAGCTGCTACCTACTTGTCATCGACCGCGCTGAGGGAGCGAGCGTCGCGCACACACAGGTGGGCAGGCCGCGGCACCTGGGTCGAGCGTTGAGGGCTTGGGGCAGGGGGCGC
>VFSX01000034.1:350000-427500 GCA_016618255.1 Chlamydomonas sp. UWO 241 | reverse complement strand
TAGAGGGAGGCACGCAGCAGCGGTAGAGGGTTGCAAAACTGTGCCAAAACTGTGTGTGTGTGTAGCGCAAACTGCGTGGGTGTGAAGCGCGGTGCGTCACGCTCGCAGCAACACACACAGCGCAGCAGCGGTAGAGAGTTGCTGACAGGGACTGTGCCCGAACGGCGAGCGTGTAGCTTGAATCGCACACGGCGGCACTCTGTAACACACACGCTTGCCGCGGCGGCGGCACGCACACGCAGACTCTGACACACACGCGCCGTCACACGCACCACACCCACACACGCGCACAAATGCCCGTACCAAATCGGTCGAATTGAGAGAGGGAAGAGGAGAAGGTGCGTGGTTACGTCACACCCCGGGGTGTGACACTCTACCACTGACAAAAAAAAGCAGTCCAACAACGCATACAGCCATCAACGTTAAGTGCGTTACGGGCGGCTCGCACGGGCGTACTTACTGGCTGGCTTGGAGTTGCCAGCTGTTCAAGCATCAGCTTGGCGTCAGTGCGAGGTTGGCCTACTTGTAGCTCTCAACTGAACAGCTGCGGCCAAGATGAGCATCCGCACAGAGATGATTGAGGTTCCGACGCACCTGCTGGACCAGGTGCGCGCGCGCGTGGTAGTAGGGAACAGTGTCAGGGGTGCGCGACCCGATCCAAGCTATCAGGCCCCTTGTGCGCCTGGCGTGCTTCCGACACGCCGCATGGGGCACGCCGCGTGTGCGTGCCAGCAGATCTGGAGGAGCGGCTGCATGCATGCGGTCAGGTGCACTGCCATGCATGGCCCTTCGGTTCTGAACCAAGCACGGCTCGCAGCGTGCATGCGCCTCACCAGCCTTGTCACCAGCCTTGTTGGCGCACAGAGACTCCTGGAAACCCCTAGAGACCATGGCACTTTGGGGGGGGGGGGGCGCATGCCCCCACTCACCTGCACAGCCTGCGCACTCAGCCGCACACACGCACGCACACACATGCCCTCAAGGCGCGTAGCCAAGGGGGCGTTCCATGACGCGACCGCGCTCACGCGCAAACGTACACACACACGCACACACACACACGCGCGCGCGGGGCAAGCGCTTTGCCGCCCACGCTTTGAGGAGCTGACACACCTCCTCAAAACACAGCCACCCGTGCTGCCGCCGCCAGGTGGGGGGGATGACTCCCCTCCCCCTCCCCCACCAGAGCAGAACTAAACTCCCACCCTGTCGCCAACTTCGCCTTGTGTGTTGCGTGTGTGTGTGCGCGCCTACCCGCAGATCCAGGCACGGCTGCAAGAGCGTCGCATCGTCATGGAGAAGGAGGTGCTCAAGTACGGTGAGGCGCCCGCTGGGATCAAGGAGGTGTTTGAGCTGTGCCGCGGCTTCGAGCGCGCGTACTGCGAGCTGATCAATGTGAGGGAGTGGGGTGGGGGATGGAAGGGGTCCGGGGGGGGGTTGCAGGGAGGGGGGGGGAGGGGGGTCCGTGCGAGGCTTGTGTGTATGCATACTGTGAGCTGATCAATGTCAGACTTTTGCATGCGTATTGCGTGTCAATGTGAGTGGGTGGGGTGGGGCGTGTCCATGCGAGGCTCGTGCATGCATGCATACTGCTAGTCGAGCAATGTGAGGGTGTGGGGGGCTGAGAGAGGGGGGCCCATGTGCAGCTGTGAGCGTACTACGAGGTAGTCAGTGTGAGGGGAGGGGGGGCGTCTGTGTGGGTATCGTGCATGCATGCACGCCCGTGCCCTTCTATGGATCAATGTGAGAGGGTGGAGAGGTTCATGCTGGGCGTGTGCATGCATGCGCGTCGGTCCATGCCCTCCTATGATCAGTGTGAGGGGATGAGGGGGGGGGTTCATGCATGTGCATCGGTCCATGCTGGTGCACATGTCGCCTTCCGCACGCCCCGCCTCTACTACGCATGCAGAGCCCCGCCATGCAGCGCCATGCACATGCATGCTGCGTGGGTGGTGTCATGCTCACGCATGTGTGTGTGTGTGTGTGTGCGTGTGTGTGTGCGGCTGGTAGCCGTCCGCATGGCGACACACCTGGCCGAGGGGCGCGCGTGTGTGTGTGTATGTTCTTGTTGGCGCACGGTTGGTCACCCGCCTCTAAATGGAATCCTCTCAATGATGACCAGAAACAGCCTATCTAGGTCTGCTGTGCAGAATTCTCTGTAACAATCTCGCTGTGTGTGTGTGTGTGCGCGCGTGTGTGTGTGGGCATGCTTGTGTGTGTGTGTGCCCACGCACACGCTGCCGGCTGCTCGCACGCACGTGCCCTGCCCTGTGCCGCGACCCCGCGCGCGCGCGTGTGCCTGCGCAGGAGTCGAGTGTCGCGACCAAGGTCAAGGAGTGCTTCCTGGGCGACAAGGGCCTCAGCGGCAACATCCGCAAGGCGGCGATCGAGAAGGTGTTCGAGCTGTCCAACGTCAAGCGGGTACGTTTGGGGCTGTAGGGTTGTGTGGTTACGGGTTTTAGGGTTGAGGGCTCGGGGCAGTGATTTCCTTTTCGGCTCTACACAGCCATTTGGCTGTATAAGGCTGATGTTAACCTTAAACACAGCTCAACCCACCCAGTGGATTGTTATTGACAAGCCCGCCAGACAAAACTTGCCAGCAGCTTTCAAATTACCTCAATCTGAGGAGAAACTGTCAACAGGAGATCAACGGTCAACGCGGTCAAAGCAAAATCCGGCTGTGGAAGAATTGATTAAAAATCCTGAAAAGATAACCAGGAAACAACCTTGTGTTCGAGCTGTCCAACGTCAAGCAGGTGCGTGGGCACGGGGGCGTGGCTGGGCAGCGGCTTGGGCCTGGCTGGGAAATGGCTTGGCACTGGCTTGGGCTTGGCTTGGCGAGGCGTGGCTTGGGCTGTCCAATGGCTTTGCAACAACACACGGCAACAGCAGCACACAATACGCACGCACACACACACACGCTCACAAAACACACACACGCACACAGGTCTGCCGCTATGCTGACGGCTACCAGCCGCACCTGATGTCGCACACACACACAACATCAACAACTCACACTCCCCCCCTCATTACACATACGCACACACACGCACACACAGGTGTGCCGCTACGCTGACGGCTACCAGCCGCACCTGATGTCGCCCGAGCAGGGCGTCAAGGCGCTCAGCATGGAGGCGCTGGACCTGGTCTCTGAGCCAGTGAGTAAGAATGATGAATCAATCAGTTGTCAACCAGTCAATCAATTAGTCAGTCAGCCAGTCAGTCAATTAGTCAAGGCGCTCTGCATGGAGGCGCTCAACCTGTTCCCTGAGCCGGTGAGTAAGGATGACCAATCAGTCAATCAATCAATAAGTCAGCCAGTCGGTCAATAAGTCAAGGCACTCTGCATGGGGGCGATGGACCTGGTCGCTGGGTCGGTGAGTACGAGTGAACAATCAATCAAGCCGTCAATCAGCCAATCAATCAAACAATCAGTCAATCCACCCATCAATCAAGCAATCAACCAATGAGCATGACATGTTCGCTGAGCCGGTAAGTAGGAGCAGCCAGTCAAACAGTCGATGCCCCACAACCACCACCACACACACTCACACACACACAAACACACACCAGAGCTCTCCTCCCCCCCTTGCAGGTTCGCAACTGCATGGCACACCCACACACACACACGCACGCTGACGCACTCGCACTCTCTTTATCTCTTCTCGCTGTGCAGGTCCGCAACTGCGTGCGCCGCGTGCACGCGCTCCTGGTGAACGCCGGTGGCGAGGCGAGCGAGAAGGCGGGGCACTACACCGAGGCGGCTCACCCGCCAAAACACCCTTTCGCTCTCTCACCTCTCATTCTCACTCCCACTCTCTCCTTTCTCGCTGTGTGCAGGTCAGCAACTGCGTGCACAGCGTGCACGCGCTCCTGGTCAACGCTGGGCGCACGGCGAGCGAGAACTTATCCCTGAAGCCCTATACCTTAAAGGCAGGGCACTACACCGAGGTGACGCACTCACTCCCACGCTCACTCCCCCCCTGTCCCCTGCAGGTCCGCAACTGCGTGCGCATCGTGCATGGCTGCTCGTCAATGCCGCCTGCGAGGCGAACGAGATCTCAACCCTGAAACCCTAGACAGGGCACTACACCGAGGTGACGCACCCACTCTCACTGCCACGCTCACTCCCCCCTTCCCCCTGCAGGTCCGCAACTGCGTGCGCAGCGTGCACGCGCTCCTGGTGAACGCCGGCCGCGAGGCAAGCGAGAAGGCGGGGCACTACACCGAGGCTGCGCTCGTGGGGTCGCTGCCGATGTACGTGCCCGACTTCAACAAGACTGTCTTCCCCGCGGTCGTCGCCGCGCTCGACGAGTGGAGCAAGGACGCAGAGAAGAGTGAGTAGGAGTGGGGAAGGCCATACACACGCACGCGCTGGGCCTCGAGCACACACACACACACACACAACGAAGCTGTCACTCTAACTATCTGACTGCCTCCCCCCCACACACACACTTCGTAGTGGCCATGATGCTCGTCGACATGGAGCGCTCATACATCACGGCCGGATTCTTCCGCCACACGATGTACAACCGGTACGACAAGCTGCGCATCCAGGTGGGTGTGACAAAGGTGGCGGCAAAGGATAATCGCAGCAGTGCTGCTCAGCGCTGAGCCCTCCACACACACACCGCACCACACACACACACCATACACACGCACACTTACAGGAGGACATGGACGCGCGCGCCCAGAAGGTGGCGGCAAAGGAGAACGCCGACCGAGGCGGCGGCGGTGGCGCAAAGCCCTCGGGCGGCGGAGGCGAGTATTCTCGTGCACGCGTTTGGCGCGTTGGACGCGGCATTGTTGTCACACACATACACACACACACACATGCACGCGCGTTACATGCACACACACATGCGCACACGTGCGTTCATGCGTTGCAGTCAAGTCATACTTCCCAGCGTTCGGCCTACACACACACGCATGCACAGTGACACACACACACACACACTCTCTCACACACACAGTCAAGTCCTACTTCCCCGCTTTCGGTGCGTCCAAGGAGCCAGAGCCGGTGTACAATGCGGGAGCAGCCGGGGCGCGCAGCAACGGCGGCGGCGGCGGCGCCAGGGATGACGACAGCGACGACGAGAGCAATGGTGAGTTTTGGGATTTTCCTCTGAAACGCGTCTGTCGTTAGGAGGGTTGGTCCGATCCGAACGTCGTTGGTCCGAACTGAATGCGGCTTTGCCGCACAATCCACCGACGAAACCCTGTGTGCCGACAAAACGCTGCCCCTCAACTTCTCAGCAGGCGCGCCCACCGCTCCCAGCAACGGCACCGCGTCCCTCGGCAGCATGTCGTCCGACACATGCGACTGTGTTGCCGCTTACTTTGACGTATTTGCTCTTTCGGAGCCCTCCTACTCACAACGACAACCAAAACGGACCCCTGGCTAACAACAAAGCCCCCCCCTCCCCGCCCTCCTCGCCCTCGCAGTAGGCGCCCCGCGGCCAGCAACGGCACTGCGTCGCTCGGCAACGTCCAACCCAAACGACGTTGTCGCCGCCTACTTCGACGTGTTTGCTCTTTAGGAGCCCTCCTACTCCTAATAACAGCAAGAAATGAAACCCTGGCTCATACCAAAGCACCCCTCCCCCCCTCCTCGTCCTCTTATTAGCAGGCGCGCCCACGGCACCCGCCTCGCTCGGCAGCATGTCGGCCGGCCCGGACGACTTTGTCGCCGCTTTCTACTGCGATGAACCCCTTGCTAACAACAAAGCCCCCCCCCCCTCCCTGCCCTCGCAGCAGGCACGCCCGCGGCCAGCAACGGCACCGCGTCGCTCGGCAACATGTCGTCGGACCCAAATGATTTCGTCGCTGCCTACTTTGACAAGTTTGCGACTGACGCCAGCAAGGCGGCCACCGGCGGCGTGCTCTCGACGTTCAAGTGGCAGCGCCGCTTCTTCATCCTGTCCGACAGCCAGCGCATGCTGTACTATTTCAAGGTGTGTGTGTGTGTGTGTGTGTGCTCCTATGTGTGTGTGTGTGCACGTGTGTGTGTGTGCCACGCTGAGTGTGTATGCATGGGTGCCGCCGCACGGTGGGCATGCTTCTTCATCCTGTCAGACAGCGCATGCTGTACTACTTCAAGGTGCGGGGTGTTGGGCACGTGTGCGCACGCAATGCGGAGAGCACCAGCCAGCTCAACCCTACCACCCCATCAGAGCCCCGACGACGTGCCCAAGGCCAATGCCCCCCCCCCCCTCTCTCTCTCTCTCTCTCTCTCACGACTTACCCCTCCCCCCCCCCTCTCACTTCTTACTACACACGCTTCCGTACACACACACCTCACTGCTTTCCCCACAAACACATGCACACACACACACACTTCTTCCTACCCCGTCAGAGCCCCGACGACGTGCCCAAGGCCAACGGTCTGCGTGGCCAGATCAACATGGCGGAGTGCATCGTGGAGGACCTCGACTCCGCTGGAAACCCGCGCCACCCGGGCTCACCCGCCGCATCGACCGCTGACAAGCTGGTCATGGTGCGCATGTGCAAAGCTTAATCCATCGCCGTTATCTGCTGCTGCAACACGCGCTACTACAGTGTAGCCCCTGGACCCTGTATACGTTAATTGGTTGGTTTTACTGGTTGTCTGGCTGCTTGCTTGCTTGTTTGCTGGCTTGGCTCGAGTGCCCTACTGACCTCCCCCCTGCACACACACACTGTCTACCGTGGCTCGCCTAGGTGGTTGATTGATTGATTGGATGATTCATTGGTTCATTCACTCATTGATTGAATGATCGATCGATTGATTGTTTGGCACCCTAAACCCTGCCCAAACCCTCAACCATACTGACCCCCTACCCCACCGTGGCTCACCTAGGTGCGCCACAAGAACCCGGGGACTCAGGTCGTCAAGGACCACACCGCAGTCATCCTGAAGGTGCGTGTGTGTGTGTGTGTGCAGGGTTGCGGATGGATTTGTGTGCACGTGTGTGTGTGTGTGTGTGTGTGTGTGTGTGCGCGTGTGTGTTTGTGTGCACGCATGTGTGTGTGAGCACGCGTGTGTGTGCGCGTGTGTGTGCCACAAGACCGGAACGCCCCCACAAAACTCACGTCCTTACCCCTGACCCCCCGAACACGCTCAGGCTGCCGGGCAGACACCTTCCAGACCAAGGCTGACTGGCTCGCACACCTGCGCACACACACCGTGCGACATACACACTCACACATACACACACAGTGTTACACATACACACGCACACGCACAGGCCGAGACCTTCCAGACCAAGGCAGACTGGCTTGCACGCCTGCGCAAGGCGTGCGGCGGCGCCGCCGCGCCCAGGGCGCCCAAGGCCGCGCCCAAGGCCCCTCAGATCCAGGTGTGTGTGTGTGTGTGTGTGTGTGCAGGGGGGGGAGCAGTAGATGTTACAGTCCGTTTGATGCCTCTAGTGGCGTGTTGTGTGCGGCGGCGCAACCGGGCCCAGGGCACGGGCACACACACACACACGCCGGCAGGAGGGGCACGAGGGCGAGGACGGCGAGGCACCCGGCGACCACACACACGCGCACACACACACACTGGCAGGAGGGCGACGACGGCGAGGCGCCCAATGATCACACACACACACACACACACACCGGCAGGAGGGGCAGGAGGGCGAGGACGGCGATGCGCCCGCCGACCACGAGACTGGCGTCCGTGGGCAGGGCGGCATTGACTGGAGCAAGGACGAGCCAGTGCTGGACACGCACCTGGGGCAGGTGTGTGTGCGTGTGTGCGTGTGTGTGTGTGTGTCACACAGTCAGGGCGCCATTGACAGGAGCACGAACAAGCCAGTGCTGGACACGCACCTGGGGCAGGTTTGTGTGTGTGTGTGTGTGTGCAGCACCCAGTCAGGGCGGTATTGACTGGAGCAAGGACTGGAGCCAGTGCTGGACATGCACCTGGGGCAGGTGTGTGTGTGTGTGTGTGTGTGCAGCACCCAGTCAGGCCGGCATTGACTGGAGCAAGGACTGGAGCCAGTGCTGGACACGCGCCTGGGGCAGGTGTGTGTGTGTGTGTGTGTGTGCAGCACCCAGTCAGGGCGGCATCGACTGGAGCAAGGACTGGAGCCAGTGCTGGACACGCACCTGGGGCAGATGTGTGTGTGTGTGTGTGTGTGCAGCACCCAGTCAGGGCGGTATTGACTGGAGCAAGGACTGGAGCCAGTGATGGACACGCACCTGGGGCAGGTGTGTGTGCGTGCGTGTGTGTGTGTGCAGCACCCAGTCAGGGCGGCATTGACTGGAGCAAGGACTGGAGCCAGTGATGGACACGCACCTGGGGCAGGTGTGTGTGTGTGCGTGTGTGTGTGTGCAGCACCCAGTCAGGGCGGCATTGACTGGAGCAAGGACTGGAGCCAGTGATGGACACGCACCTGGGGCAGGTGTGTGGGTGTGGGTTGGAACGCATCCTACCCAAAATCATCGGGGACGCGCCCTCCAAGCACTTTTTCGTTTCCCGATCGGGAAGGAAATCCCTGCCACACGCCCATGTGCATTGCCTCCCCCTCACCCGCCCCGCCCCCCCCTGTTCACAGGGCGCCAAGTTCTTCCGCGCCGACAGCCTGCGTGACTCCGAGGGCCGCCTGCCGCTCGCGCCGCGCGTGGTGATCAACCCGACGAAGATGGGTGGGTGTAGTGGGGGGGAGTGTGTTTGTGTGTGTGCGTGAGCGTGTGTGTGTGTAAGTGTGTGGCACAGCTTTGCGCCGCGAGGGTGATCAACCCGACGAAGATGGGTAGGTGTCGGTGGTGTGTGTGTGTGTGTGTGTGTGTGTGCACATATGTGTATCGAAGCTTCGCGCCGCGCTTGGTGATCAAGGCGACGAAGATGGGTAGGAGTAGTGGGTGTGCGTGTGTGGGGGAGGCAGGGGGCGCGTGTGTGTGCGCACCCCCCACACACACATACACACACTCACGCACAGGGCGCGAGCTGGCACAGAAGGGCACCATGGGCGCCAAGGCCGGCACACACACATGCGAGTGCACACACACACACGCTTCGCCATGCACACAAACACATTACTGCGCCATCAAAGGCGTCCGACGGACTGTAAAATGGACCCCACACGCTGCGACACACGCGCACACACACACACACTCACACTCACGCACAGGGCGTGAGCTGGCACAGAAGGGCACCATTGGCGCCAAGGTCGCCGAGGCGTTTGACAAGGTGGGTGGCAGCTGCATGGTGGCTGCATGGCAGCCGCATGCTGGTTGCATGCTGACTGCATGCTAGCTACATGCTAGCTGTGTGGCAGCTGCATGGCAGCTACATGGTGGCTGCATGGGGTGTCGCACACACATAAAAAGGTCTGATCCGTGCGCACTGGGATGCCTTTCGGATAGCGGGTGACCGACCAACGCCTGAATCGAGTGGATAGTATCCTTGGTTGGGGGGACACTGCCACTCACACACATACACCATCCCAGGCGTCCGTCAGACTTCAAAATCGACCGCACACACACACACACACACCACAGGTCACGGCTGCCAGCCTTAACCTCCGTCACACACACACACACGCATGCACGCCACCACCGCCACCACCACCACACACACACACACAGGTCACGGCTGCCGTGTCTGCCGGCCTCAACCTCCGCCACACACACACACACACACGGACACACACACGCACACACACACACACACAGGTCACGGCTGCCGTGTCTGCCGGCCTCAACCTCCGCCACACACGGACACACACACACACACGGCCACACAGGTCACGGCTGCCGTGTCTGCCGGCCTCAACCTCCGTCACACACACACACACACGCATGCACGCCCCCACCGCCACCACCACGACCACACACACAGGTCACGGCTGCCGTGTCTGCCGGCCTAAACCTGGACGCGTTCAACGACCAGTACGACGCGCTGCTGGAGCAGTTTGGGGGCGACATGAACATGTGCGTACGAAGCGGTTTTAAAATCTGTTTTCTGTGGGTTCATTCACTGCGTTGCATGCGATGTGCGTGTGAAACGACCAGTGAACGACGCGCTGCTCGAACAGTTTGGGGGCGACATGAACATGTGCGCAAGAGGAGGTTTTAAAAGCGGGGTTGTGTGTCACAGCACCAGCCATGAACGCACGCGCATACACACACTCACTCACACTCTCACACACACGCATGCAGGTACGTCCGCATGGTGTGCGACACCGTGTGCGTGACCGTGCCCAAGGCCGTCGTCCACGCGATGATCAAGAAGAGCCAGGCCAACCTGCTGGAGCGCCTCTTCACGGTCATCCACAAGCTGTCGCCGACGCAGATGGAGACGCTGCTCAAGGCGCGTGTGTGTGTGCTTATGTGTGTGTGTGTGTGGAGGGGGGCCTCTTCACGGTCACCCACAAGCTGTCGCCGACGCAGATGGAGACGCTGCTCAAGGTGCGTGTGTGAGTGTGCGTGTGTGTGTGTGTGCGTGCGTGCGTGTGCGCATGTGGAGGATGGCGTCTTCACAGTCACCCACAAGCTGTCGCCGACGCAGATGGAGACGCTGCTCAAGGTGTGTGTGTGTGTGTGCGCGTGTGTGTGTGTGGAGAAGACGCCTCTTCACTGTCGCCCACAAGCTGTCTTCGACGCAGATGGAGACGCTGCTCAATGCGCGTGCAGACACACACACACGCGTGCAGACACACACACGCGCGCGCGCACGCACACGCGCGCCACTGCATGTGGGCGTGTGCACACCGTATGCACACACACGCACACGCCGTGCCACTGCGTGTGTGCATATGCGCATACTCTCTCCCCACCACCACCACCATACAAACACCACCACACACACACACCACGCCTGCGTATGCAGGAGGACGACGACGTGATGCAACCGCGAATGCTCTCACACAGGCACACACACACACACACACATACATACATACACAGGAGGACGACGAGGAGCAGCACCGACTCCTCACGCACACACACGCGCGCGCGCACACACACGCACACACACACACACACAGGAGGACGACGACGTGGTGCAGCACCGAATGCTCACGCGCAAGATGTTTGAGGACGTCAAGTCGGCCGTCTTCCAGGTGCGCTTAGGGGCTTGAGGTTGAGGGGGTTGGTGTTAAGGGTTCAGGGTTTGGGGGGGTGAACACTCCGAAACGTGTATACACAGTGTGTTAACAGCTCCAAACCAGCTGTATACACAGTATGTAAACAGCGTGGATGTGTGTGGGGACGTCGAGTTGGCGGTGTTCCGGGCGCGCTCAAGGGCATGGCGTTTTTATGCCCTTGAAAATAGCTGTAAATAGTGCAGGCGGTGCTCAAGGTACGCTTTCAGGTTTGGGGTTTGGGGGTTTGAAACCTTTCCCTGCACACGCGCGCGCACGCAGGTGCACCAGGCGCTCGAGAAGCAGGCTTCTTCTGGGCACTGCTCTCTGCACATGCCGACGCACAAACACGCACACACACACGCGCACGCACGCAGGTGCACCAGACGCTCGAGAAGCAGGCTTCCGCTGGGCGCGACCGCCCGGAGAAGGTTGCGCTGTCGGTCAACTGCTTTGCGTACGCAGGTGCGGGGCGGGCCTGGTGTTTGTGGGTGCAGGGCACAGTGTGTGTGTGTGTGGCTGGTCACCCGCAGCAAACGAACTTGATATCCATGGTTTTTCCGACTTCTGAAACGATTGCCGGGGTGTGCTTTAGTTAGCACAGGCATGATCCGTAATCCAGGTTGCCTGTGCGGTGGGAACGAATGTGTGTGTGCGTTTACGTGTACGTGTGCACTTCCTCTGCCAGCTAGTCTGTGCCTGGGGCACGGTGCTGGTGTGGTCGATTGTACAGTCCGTCGGACGCATTTGGTGGCGCATTAGACCCGGTATGTGCGTGTGCGTGTACACTTCCTCTGCCAGCTGGGCTGTTTCTGGGGCGCGGTGGTGGAGTAGGGCTGTGGTGGTACACGCACACTGCCCCCGCTCGACGCCTCAACACAACACACGTGCACAACAACACACGTTCACGCACGCACACAGCACACGCACACAAGCACACACGCGCACAACACACGCACAACACGCACGCAACGCACCCACACACCCGCGCAGGCATGCCCGCTCAGCTGTCGACCGACCAGAAGCAGTACTACGAGAAGCTCTTCTCCGACAAGCATGCGCCTGACTGCATGCGCTTCTGGGCCAACCCGCCCCCCATGCGCTCGGTGCTCCCGGGCCAGCAGACCAAGGACAGCCAGGACGCCCACACGCCAGCCCGCACGTCGGCGCGCGAGGGCGGCGGCGGCGGCGCGGCGCCGGGCGGCGGCAGCCCCGGCGACGCCGCACCGTACACCGGGCCAAGGGGCCCGCCCCCGCTGGGCGGCCCCGGCGCAGCGCTCGGCATGCCGCCGCAGCAGCGCGGGCCGCCGCCGCCGGGTGCGGGGCCGCCGGGCGCGGGGCCACCGCGCGGCGCTGCGCCGCCCGTGCCGCAGCGGCCGGCGCCGACTGGCGCCCCGCCGCCGGTGCCGCCGCGCCGCGCGCCGCCGCCGCCCGCAGCAGGCCCAGGCCCTGCGAGGTGAGGGACAAGCTGCGCTGAGGTGGCGAGAGGTTGCGCGCGCGGGCACGATGCGAGAGATTGGTGGTGGTGGCCTGGTAGGCGGCGCGATCAGTTTGTAGCGAGAGGGGGGGGGGCTGGGGGGAGGAGGGTGAGAGTTCACAATCGAAGATTCCGAGGGGCGAGCGACTGGGTCGGGGGGAAGGACAAGGGCGACGCGTCTAAAAACTTGTGTTACAGTTGCCCTCGTGCCACGCTGTGCCACGCCCCCCCTACAGCCCCACCCGCGCTAGCGCCACGCTGAGGCAGCCACAGCACGTACGCCCGCACATCGTCCAGCCGTGGGCCACTGCCCCCATCACCAATACTAGTGCCTCTGCCACTGCCTGCAACTTCTAGCTCCACCCAGCGGAAGCCCGCCTCCCTCAGCACGCCCCAGTACGTGTCGTACAGAACGCCCTCAATGCGCCGCGTCTCGCACTGCAGCACCAGCGTGGTGCGCTGCTGGCTGGGTGGTGGGCCTGGTGGTGGCAGGGGTGCCGCTGGCGACGGTCCGGGTGGTTGTGATGACGAAGGTGGTGCACAAGCCGGAGGTGTGCCTGGTGGTAGCGGGGGTGCCGCTGGCGACGGGCCGGGTGGTTCTGATGTCGACGGTGGTGCACACGTCGGTGCTGGGCCTGATGGTGGTCGTGCAACTGCCGCGTACGGTGACGGTGCCGGCCCGGACGTCTGCAGCAGCTCCGACGGTAGTGCCGACGACGGCGAGGGCCCGGGCGCCAGCTCCGACGGTGGCGACGGCGCCGTTGATGGCGGCGGTGCGCACAGCTCGACGAGCGATGCCGCGAGTTTTTCCCACACACCCGGATTTGATCCGTAAACGACGTCAGACATCAGCACCACGTCCACGGCGCAGTCCACGGGCGAGCCCCACGGGCGTGGCGGGGCGCCGCTGGCCTGCGTTTTGTGTGTGTGTGTTTGTGTGTGTGTGTGTGGAGGCAGGCCACAAGGGGGTGCAGCGTGCTACCGCTGGCCAGTGTGCGTGCGCGTGGGCAGGGGGTGCGTGGGCAGGGAGGGCGCGTGGGTAGAGGGTACATTGGCGGGGGGGGGGGGCTCAGGAGGCTGTAGTTCGGTCAACTGTGTCAGCACGGGCCAACCAGCGCTGTGTGGGCATGGGCATGTGTGTGTGTGTGTGGAGGCAGGCCCCGACGGGGGGGGGGGGGGATCGCGACGCGGCACGGGCACGGTACGCTGCGGCACGGCACCCAGCCAGGCGCAGGGCCGCACGCACACACACACGCAACGCAGATGCAGATGGCATGCTACGGGTATAATTCTGACAGCTGCCGGCCTCTTTCCTAGGGTCTAACGCGCCATCAAAGGCGTCCGCCGGACTGTAAAATCGACCACGCACATGCACACACACAAACACACGCACACGCACAACGCGCTGGTTGGCCCGTGCTGACACCGCCGACCGTATAACAGCCTCCCGCCCCCCCCCCCTCCCCTCGCATGCACCCCCTGCTCACGCGCCCTCCCTAGGCAGGCTGCATGCACACGAACATGCAACGCAACGCACTCACCCGTCCCTGGCTCTCCACCCGAGCGAGCGCCGCCCTCAGCACGGCGCCGTCGCCCCACGGCAGCACGGCCGTCGCGACAGGGTGGCGCGCGCCGTGCGCGCCAGTGTTGGCGCGCGCGTTTTGTTTCGCGATGCGGACAAGGTCGGGGTCGCCGTCTGTTGCGAGCGCCTGGGCGTGTGTGTGTGTGCCGGAGTGGTGGTGGTGTTTTGGTTTTGACGGGGGGGGGGGGCGGAGGGCCTGTGTGGGGAGGGCGGAGGGCCTGTGTGCATCCGAGCGTAGCACAAAGCATGCGCGCGTGCGCGCAACGCCGCGACCATGTGACCACACACACACCACAATGTGGCCGAGGATGGGGGAGGGCGGAGGGCGCGTGCCAGAGTGGGGCTGGTGAGTGCGTGTGTCAGTGATTTCCTTTTTGGCTGTACACAGCCGTTTGGCTGTGTTCCGGCTGCACTTTGACCTTGAACACAGCTCGGCCGATTCAGTGGATTGTTAGTCTGACAAGCCCGCCAAACAGATCTCGTCAGGGGCTTTCAAGTGACCTGTATATGAAGACAAACGGTCAACAGGGGTCAACGGTCAACGCGGTCGAAGCAAAATCCGGCTGTGGAATATTTAATCGAACGTCATGAAAAGAAAATCACTGGCGTGTGTTGACGGGGCGGGGAGATTTGAGAGGGCGGAGGGCCTGTGTGCAGCCGAGCGTAGCACAACGCACGTGCGCAACGCCGCGACGACACAACCACACGCACACCACAATGTGGCCGTGTGGCAGAGAAGGGGGAGGGCGGAGGGCGCAGCCATGAACAAACACACCCACGCGCGCACAAAGCACCAAGACCGCGCAGCCTCACGCACGCGAAGACGTGGCCGCACCTTGGCACCCACCCCGGTATGCCACGACCTCGCGACCACACGCACACCACGATGTGGCCGTGAGGCCGAGGTGCGGAGGGCGCAACCTTGAGCAAACACACCCGCGCGGGTTTTACAGGTTTTACACGTACGCGTCCGGAGGACCCCGGGGCGTGATTTAAGGCCTAGACTACACTTCTAGGGGAGCTCTACTTAGAGAGCCCGCGAGGCCACGCGGCGCGCCAGCCTACCAGGGAACACACCCGCGCGCACAACACCAGGACCGCACAATCACACACGCGCGGGCGGACGTGGCCGAACCTTGGCGCCCAGGTACACCGTGACCACGCGAACACACGCACAACATGATGTGGGCCGTGTAGCCGAGGGGAGGAGGGGTGGGGGGTGGAGGTGGAGGGCACAACCATGAACCAACACACACACACACACACACACGCACAGCACCAGGACCGTGCGACCTGCGCAACCACACGGACGTGGTCGCATCTTGGCGCCCCCCCAGCTGTGCCGCGACCACGAGACCACATGCACTCCACGATGTGGCCGTGTGGCCGGGGGGGGGGGGAGTGGGAGGGCGGAGGGAGCAGCCATGAACAAACACACCCGCGCGCACAACACCGGGACCGCACAATCACAAACACGCGCGGGCGGACGTGGCCGAACCTTGGCGCCGAGTAACGCCGTGACCACGCGACCACACGCACACCACGATGTGGCCGTGTGGCCAAAAGGAGGGGGGGGGCAACCATGAACGAACACACCCACGCGCAACTACAACAGGACCGCGCAACAAAGCCAGGGCCATGCGCACGCGCGGACGGCTGCACCTTCGCGCCCAGCAGCGCCGTGACGATCGAGCACAGGCCCACCACGATGTGGCCGTGTGGCCGAAAGGAGGGGGGGGGGCAACCATGAACAAACACCCACGCGCAACAAAACCAGGACCATGCGCACGCGCGTACCGCCGCACCTTGGCGCCCAGCAGCGCCGCGACGATCGAGCACAGTCCCAGACCGCACCCGAGCTCCACGACCACCCTGTCCGACCACGACCATCGCTGCTGAGGAAGCGCACCACTGCTGCTGCTGCTGCTGCTGCTGCTGCTGTCAGCACCGGTTGTCGCCGGGTGGCGACCAGGCTCACCCCCCTCTCCCTCTCGCGTGGCCGCCTCTGCCTGCGCCCGCACCACGGCGTCCATTCCATGACTCATCAAGCTTGCGAGCGCGAGCGCCCCAGGCCACACCTTAGTGTGTGGAGGTGTGTGTGGGTGGGGGTGGGGGCTTAGACGGGCGTGGGACGACCGCGGGCGGCACGCGTGTTTTTGCTGTTGGACCAGAGTTGGCACATGCCCGCCCCCCGAGACATCGTGTGTGGGCAGGTGCGGCGTGGGTACGCACGCCAGACACATACACATACACAGGTGTGGCAACGCACACAACACATACATACATACACACACACAGGCTTGGCGACGCACACGCGCAAGGTGCGCTCGCACACATACAGCTGCTGCTGCTCGTGCTCGCACACGAGCCACATACACACACACACACACACCTTGAGGCCCGTCGAGCGTGCCCAAAGCAGGCCGCTCCCCATGTGATCGAATCTCACAGTGAGCAATCCTGGCAGCTCCACGCGCAGGGACCGGCCATCCTCTGCCACCACCTCCCCCCACCGCGGCTGGATTTGCTGAACTTGCATGCTGGAATTGCCAGCTGGACTTGCTGGCGCGTCTTGCATGGGGACGGCGCATGCATGGGCCCTCGCATGGTCGTCGTGCGCGTGCGATGCGGCTGCTGCTCCACTCAACGCACACCGAGGCGAGGGAAACCTGCTCTGTCTGGAGACGCTGCGTTGCGGCGTTGCTCGTGAGAGTCGACCTGTGCACGATCGAGTCGAATCGCTCGTCGCGCACTTTGTTCTTGCGTGACCGCGCCACGACGGGATCATGGCGATCGCAGGGTATGTGTGTCCTGGGCTCGCGATGTGTCCGGGGTATGTGTGTCCTTGGCTAGCAATCCTGGTGTGCCCCCCCGATTTAGGTCCCACGAAAGGATCCTGGGCACCTCTTTCATGCGCCTACTACTCTCGTCACCCTCGCACGCCACCCCAGCCACGTCACGCAGTCTGTCGGATTTGCAAGCGAATACGAAGGGCCACCTGTCGCCACCCGTTGAGTTCATACCTCCGACCGCTCTGATGCGCGTGGTAACCGCGCTCCTCGTGCTCCTGGTTGTTCCCGTCTAAGCCAATGCGCAGATCATGGTGCCAGTTGGCGGGGCACCGGGTTGCTGTGCCGCTCCCCAACCTCACCGCGCACGCTCCTTCTGGCGACTCCGACGTGGCGCCTCCACCTCCAGAACGACCTGCTGTTTCAGCGCCCCTGCGCCTGCAAGGGATTTTACCCACCCAACCAGAGGAGCGCCCAGAGGGACACGCGCGCACGCACACAGATGCCCGCACGCACTCGCCACCACTAGAGGAATTCCCAATTCCCTGGAGCAAAGACAGCCGCCACACGTGTGTCGCCAAACGCGACACACGTGCAAAGCCCCCCCCCCCCCCCCCAGCCCATGTTCATCTGCCCCAACGTCCTGACTTGCGGTGGGTGCGCGACTGCCCCCTACCAAATCAGAGTGCAGGGCTGTCTCGCATGCTGGCAGCAGCTGGATCGCCAGTACAGACTGCCGCCCCTGACCGGGCGTGTTGCTCGCAGGTGCGTGGGACTGTCGGGCATCCTTCCGCGCGTATGTAAGTAAGACCGGCCTCGCAAACTCCGAGTCGCTCGTGGTCCTGGCCATGGAGCTGGCGCGCCAGGCGGACGCGTGAGCAGGCGACACCGCGGACGCTGCTGCATGTGCGTGTGCCACACAGTGTGGGTGCGGGTGTTGCGTGTGTGGGTGCGAGTGTGGTTGTCCAACGGGGTGTTCGACTCGTGAGCCTGCCAGAAGCCTCTGCTGGAATACGGCAGTTCAAACAACACGAGGCCGTCCATAGCACATCTGTCTGTCTTGAAGAGAGATCTCAAGGACGCTTGGATGAGTGTCAACAGGCGTGCACCACACCACCTCTGGTCTACCACTAGAAGTTTCACCCCGTCTTCATGAGCACCGGCCCACCGAGGCCTAGTCGTCTCAGCATTCAGGGTCGGCAACCACTGACTCGGTCAACCACCTAATCGTCTCGCTCGACAGCCGCCGCCTGCCGCTCCTCCTCCACCTGCTGCTCCTCCTGGAGCTGACACTGCGATTGTTCGTGGACAAGGGCTCATACGATGACCCACACTGGTGCATGCGCGCGCCACCAGGGTGTGTGTGTGTGGATGCGTGCGTGTGTGAACGTACGAGATCGCGCAGTCAATCACGGTCACGTTTTGCGCGGTGCTCAGGCGCGGGCACAGTTTTTTTTGGGGGGGGGGGTATAAATAGAGCACGAGTGCGGGTGCTGTCGCTCGAACGGTGCGTACTCTCAGAGAGTCTGGGAGATCAATCTTCCGACATCCCCCCCACCCCACCCCACCCCACCCCACCCAGCCACCCACCCATCCACAGCGGGTGTGGCACACCCAGAGAGAGGCACACACTCTCTGTCTATCTGTCTTCCCTACGTCTCTCTCTCTTTCCCTCCATCTCCATCTCCATCCCTCAAGGAGAAGTTTGGATTCCAGGTGTGAGGGGGTGGGAGCCCAGCATCCACCCCAGAAGTCGAAAAGGTGTGCGTGAGTTCTACGTCCCCTCGTCGCTCCCCCGCCTGACGCCAGCAGAGTGATGATCAGCTAGGCCTAGCGTAGGTTATAGACCCATCGCCAGAGCCGGGACGGCGGGCGGGACACCACTCTGGTATGGACCACCCCCAGGAGCATACCATCCCTTGCCTCTGAGGAGCTGCGAAGCTAGCACGGCAGCGGAACACCACACATAACGCGTGCTATGCGGGGCGTGCGTGTGCAGGGCGCAGGAGCAACATTCTCGCACGCGGCAAACACAAGCGTCAGCTCGCCGTGCTCTTCTCCTCTTTTGAGGTTGGCCTGCACGTATGAAGTAGAGGGAGTAGAAGAGGGATGGAGATGCAGATGGAGATTCTCTTCGGAGCGGGCGACATGAGAGTGGCAGTGGATTGTCATAGCCCTGACTGCCTGCGAGCGAGGTGACGAACTCAAGGACCATCACAACTGCACAGGACACCACGCAAGCCCACCCTCTCACACACAAGCAGCACATCAGCAACAACATGAGCCACAGGCAGCAGCAGCACATCAGCAGCAGCACGAGCCAGGCCTTGGTCCAAGAGGGAACCCCACACTTGAAGCTAGGTCTCCCAGGGTTTCCAGTCCCGTGTTGTCCCTGCTAGCCACGGCTTGCGAGACTTGTCGTCGTCGTCACATCATTTGGTTTCAGGTGCGGTATGCGATTACGCTAGACGCCTTCGGCCAAAGCCACCCAACGGGGGGGATGCACTTGCCATGTAAAGCACTCGGCAAAGCACTGCCTCGCGCCGCCGAGGCCGTCGAAGGCACGCCGGCGTGTAACCCCACGAGGGAACGTCGGTGCGCGGCGGCGCTAGGCCGCCGTAGGGGGGCGGCACTCGAAAATTCGGAGTGCTGACTTTCATTCCGGGCTCACGCCCCACCCAATCCTCCCCGATCACAGCGCGCTCTCTGTCAGAACACTAGGGGCGGTGTGTGTGTGAAAGGGGGGCTGTATACGCCCAAGGGAGTGCTTCTTGAGGCACTCAGAGATCACCTCGGTGCGCCGCCCACCCTCCTCTCAGCGCTCAGCGCCACTAAGCGCGGCACAGGCACCATGGTGCAGCCAGAGGGAGAGGGAGAGTTCGCCATGCACCGCTGGAGTGCGAAAAACTGGGGCCTGTTTGCAGTAGCATCGCCGCATGAAGGCCCGCCGCATGCACCTGGACGCGGCTGGCTTGTTGTACATGCTATGCAGCGTTCATGGGGTGGTGCACGGCTCCGGGCTGCGCCAGGCGGCCATGGGGGCGGTGTTGGAGTGTGCCATGCAAGGCACACAGCAAACGCACGGCGCCCCCCCCCCCACGCCACGCGGGCTCATACGAGTCTCATGATATATAACTAGGTCGATCGCTGCCCCCTGCGTGGAGCTAAGCCGTGTTGGGGCGCGGAGAGAGGCTCCCACTGCCGTTTTTGAACTGTTTTTGGGAGTGCCTCCATGCCTGCGGATGGACCCTCACCGTGCGGCAGCATCGTTTATATTTGACGCTGTGTTTTGGGGGCCACCCAATCGCGAGGCCGTTTTCGGCCATTTTCAAGGTTTTTGAGGCTTGATGTGCCCAGCCTGCCGCCGCGACACTCCGCCAGAAGACGCAGATGTGTTGCTGGTACACGATACTCCCCGCGGGGGACGCTCTCAGCGCGCTCAGACGTCGGGCGCAGCCGACTTGGGTTTCTTTCCCAACACCCAGAGGCCCTCCCTGGGCCCAGGCCTGGGGGCGTCCTCCTCTGGTTTGAAGAGCAGCCGTGCTCTTGCGGGGTCGTATAATTGTCGCCGCCATTTGGGGTCGATCGGAGGAGATAAATTCCGCCCTGCGAGGGAAGTAGGAACTGAATTAGGAACGAACTTATTGCAACTCGGGTTTTGGATGGCACTTCACACAAAAAACGAAAAACGAAAAACGAAAAACGAAAAATCCCCCAAAGTGAAGGGCCTCGCTTGCGCTGCACATCCTAGACGTTGCTCTTTGCTATATATCAACGCCTAAGCCGGTTAGAGGGGCGGAAGGGGCCAACCATGCCATGCATGGCCCATGCAAACACCGACTTGAGTGGACCATGCGGCGCCCCCAGTGCACGCGGATCTGCCGTCGCAGCCAAAAGCTCACATATGTAGATGAGAAGGCATGCGTGGTCGGGATGGGCACGTAGGCCCCAGCGCGCCCCCCCACGTCACCCCACGCTCCACAACCGTCAACCATCCGTGTTTGCGCAGCTACGTAGCCACGATGCGCGAATGCTTTTGACATCTTCGTTTTTTCGTTTTTCGTATGTGTTTTGCAAAGTGCCATCCCAAACCCGAGTTGCAATAAGAGCCATTCACTGGCCGGGCGGACGCGAAATTGGCGAAGGGGGGGGGGCCGAAAAAGGCTCGAAGGGCCTTTTTGGTCCGCTTTTGCGGACAGAGGTTCGTGCAGGTTCCCCTCGGCCAGTCGCTTCTGGGAGGCACAGCGGGCGCGCTGCGGGGGGCTGAAGAAAATTGCAGGAGAATTGGCCTGGATGGTCCGCCTGAGGCGGATCCCCTAGGGGCACACTGGCAGGCCTGCCCTAGCTAGGGCACACTGGTAGGAAGTGTGTCAGAGGCCTCTGACACACACTTCCTGCATCCCTGCCAGCAGGTGGGGGGCAGGACAGCAGACTCTCGACCCCATCAAAAGTTCGAATTCTCAAACCGGACCGACGCCTTCCCCTCCCTTAGTTACGTCCATATCCACCCCTTACAAAACGGGCCGCGGGGGGGTGGGTCCCCCCCCCCTCCCCCCCCGGGACTTTTTCAGAAAATCCCGTCACTTTCTCCGACTTCTGTTCAACTGAGAGTGGGTGCGTTAGATTCCTTTCACCAAGAGGAGTCCAAATCCACCCTCAGATCATCCACACACCCAACATATTGCAGGGGTGTGGGGGTGTGGGGAGGTCCCACACCGGGCGGCTGGTGTGGACCAGGGGTTCACATCCCTTGAGAGCCAGGATGCTCTGCAGACCTGCGATTCAGCTGGGAGTGGGCGCGCTAGATTCGTCTTATGACAGATGCCAAATGCATGCTCATTCATGTGGTTTATTGGTGGGGAGGGTGTGGATGGGGCCTTGGAGTGTGGGGCTGCACCGAGGCATGTGGCCGCCTTCTGAGGTCATTTACAGAAGTTGGAGTGAGTTGCACAGCCGCCAAATGCAACCATGGATAGGGAATGATGTTACGAAGCTGCCCAACAAGTTTCAGCTCCAACAGATAAGGCCTGGGTGTACCTGGCGGGGTCCCCCCCAGGGGACTTACAAAAAACGATAATGGGGTCCACATGGGGTCTGGGATAATAAAGGTCTGCCCCCCCCCCTGCCTGCCAGTGTGCCCACTTGAAATGTCGCTCTAGCGTCCCAACACGGAGCGCCATGAGCTGGGGTAAACATTTATATTAGCGAAGCGCTTGAATTGGGCAGACAGACACGACGTTGGCCCTGGTGTGTGTTTTGTAGCAGCGTTTTTCGTACCTCGACTTTGCCGTCGAAATGCGTCCTTTGGGGGGCATCCCCGCCCCTCCGCCGATGCACGCCACCTTGAGGTATACATAGCAGGTCGTAAGTTCTTGACGGAGGGGCGTCAAGGAGCGGTCTGTGCGTCGCAAGATGTGCCTGAACCCGAAAAAACGGGCTCCTGTAGAAGTCGGTCTGTCCAACAGCTCCCGAGGCCGCGCTCTTGAACTGAAGGTCCCTACAATATAGGTTAACGGCATGCAAAGTGTCATGGTCGGGAGGTGTTGGGGGAGGCGGCCGTCTGACGAACCTGGTCCGAACCTGGTCCGAGTGACGGGGCCTCAGCTGACCCACATGCGCGGCATGTTGACAAAGATTCAGCATCCGGAAGTCACGCTTAGCCTTTGCGCTAGAAAAAGTAATATTTCCTGCTCTACCCTGGTACAGTAAAGACCGTAATGCAAAATTGAGGACCCAGGGGTCCTCAGAAGGCTTTGAGAGGGGCCCTCTCCCCCTCTCTCTCCCCTCTCCCTCCCTCTCCTCGCACAGTGCGGGCATCTCTTACCCCGAGCCGCCCCACATAACCCTCGCTTCCCTCCCCTCCCCCCTTCCACACGCAATACCGGCCCTCCCCACTCGCCGTGCATCGCCGCGCTGCTGCCGCATCAATAGCAACGTGCACAGTCTTCCCCAAGATCGTGACTGACGTCGCAGCAAAGGTGCGTGTGGTGTAGTGCAAGACAAACATTGTGTGCTCTCTCCCTCTCCCTCTCTCTCCGTCTCTCTCTCCTTATCTCTCCCTCCCTCCCCCCCCCTCCCTCCCACGGCCTTCCTCCCCCACCCCTCCCCCTACTTCTCCCCCCCCCTTCCCCACCTCCGTTGGTGATGACTTTGTGTGAACTTTCAAGGTGTGGAAATATGTGAAACCCCAAAATGTGAACTCTATCTCCTCCTCCCTCTTCCCCCCGCCCCTCCCCCCCCCCCACCGTCCTCATCCTCACCCCCTCCCCCCCTTGACAACTCCTCCCTCTCTTGACTTCTTCGAGTGAATTCAAGGTTTGAAACATGTTGTGACACAAAAATGTGAATGACGCCCTTCCCTGCCCCCCCCCCCTCCTCCCCCCCCCTCCCCCTCCCCCACTTTCCCCTCCCCACTTCCCACTTCCCTCCCCCCTTCCCCCTCTCCCCCGTCCTCCCCCCCTGGTGAGACTTCTTCCAGTGAACTTCAAGTGTGGAATTGTTGTGAAACCCCAACCAAATGTGAAATGACTCCCCCCCTTTTCCTCTCCCCCCCCCCCCCGCGTCCCCCTCCCCCCCTCCCCCCCGTCTCCTGCCATTCCCCCCCTCTCCCCTCGCACAGTAACAGTAACAGTAACATGGGGTTTCCAGGTAAGCAGGCTACTCTTCTACTAGAGACACCCGCCGATACTCCAGCACACTAAAGTACTAGAGTACCGCCGGCTCCCGGCCAATAGACTACCGCTCCCGCCGGCTAGACTACCCCAAACAGCGGTCTCTGAGAGACATGTCTGGCAAGGAGCATATAGGAGAGGACCTCCTCAGGGTCACAGTAGTGGCCTTGTGGCCAGTCAAGCCGGCAGAGCCGACTGGCGCTGACTGGAACGGTCCCCGCCTGGCAGTGCATGGCTGTCCAGCTCTCGTTTGCATGGGGCTCAGCCGGCGCCCCATGCCTCATGCATGGCCAGGTCCCACCCTCCAGGGGTGCATGGACGACAGAGTTGTCATGGAGGCTGCCTGAAGACCTTCCAACGCCAGTCACCGGCAGACGAGCGACCCCGAGGATGAGCGCGGTGACGAACGCTGCGATTGGTGAAGCAGATTTACTCTGTGTTGCCTCGGCGGTCGCCACCGCTGAAGCCGTGATGGTAGCCCGCCTCCACGGGCAGCCATCTTGACCAATGTCCAGCATGCATTGACGGGCGCCAGCTCCTCCGCTCGTCGATCAACTCGTCGAGATCGGTGCCGCATGGCGTCCTGCATGGGGGGAGGATAAGGGCCGTCTCACAGCACGGGCCGCGGCAGCGCCGCGGTTACTCGCCAAGCCATGGCAGCTCCGGGCAAGCCGCTCCTGAAGTGTTCTACCGAGGGGCAGTCTAGCAGGAGCCGGGCCAGTCGTATTTTACCTCGCTCGTCGGCGGCACGGAGATCCTCGTCACCAGCAGCGCCGCATTGCTGGGTCCAGGGCTCGGCGACAAGAACGCGCCTCCGTCAATCGAGCCCTATCGAGCCAGAGTACCGGCATATATTGCATTTGCCCAAGGAGACGCCCTTCACACACACACACCTCCCCCCTCCCACTCCCCCTTCCACACGCACGCAGTACCGGCCGTCCCCACTCGCCGCGCATCGCCGTGCTGCTGCTGCATCAACGTGCACAGTCTTCCCCGAGATCTAGACTGATGTCGCAGCAAAGGTGCGTGTGGTAAGGTGGAACGCAAACACAATGTGTGCTGTCCCTCTCCCCTCTCCCTCTCCCCTGCTCCCGCTCTCCTGCTCCCGTGCTCCTGCGCTCCCGCTCCCGCTCCCGCTCCCGCTCCTGCTCCCGCTCTCCCGCTCTCCCGCTCTCCCGCTCTCCCGCTCTCCCGCTCTCCCGCTCTCCCGCTCTCCCGCTCTCCAGCTCTCCCGCTCTCCCGCTCTCCCGCTCTCCCGCTCTCCCGCTCTCCCGCTCTCCCGCTCTCCCGCTCTCCCGCTCTCCCGCTCTCCCGCTCTCCCGCTCTCCAGCTCTCCCGCTCTCCCGCTCTCCCGCTCTCCCGCTCTCCCGCTCTCCCGCTCTCCCGCTCTCCCGCTCACCCGCTCTCCCGCTCTCCCGCTCTCCCGCTCTCCCGCTCTCCCGCTCTCCCGCTCTCCCGCTCTCCCGCTCTCCCGCTCTCCCGCTCTCCCGCTCTCCCACGCTCCCGCGACCCCGCTCTCCCGCTCTTCCGCTCTCCTGCTCTCCCACCCACCCCGCTCCCCTGCTGCTCTCCCGCTCCCGCTCTCCTGCTCCCGCTCTCCCGCTCCCGCTCCCCTGATGCTCCCGCTCTCCTGCACCTGCCCCCGATCCCGCCCCACGACCTGTGGTGGTACTTCTCGATCATCTGTAGGATGATTGTGCTCGAGCCGATGACCGATGGGTTGCCGCAACTGGCACTCGCGGCGACGGATGCGCTGGTCGCAGCCTCAGCTGCGGCGCTGGCTGCGCAAGACACGCTGGAGCTCGTGAGTCACGGCATGAGCGCGACGTACTTTTTGCGGGGAGCGACGGGCATGCATGTGGCAGTGCTGAAGCCCGCAGACGAGGAGCCGAACACGCCCAAAACCCGAAAGGCCGCAATCACGGCGTCATGGGTAGCGCGGGCCACGTCGTGCCGTCGGTGCGCTGCGGCGAAGCCGCGCCGCGCGAGGTCGTGGCGTTCATGCTCGACCACGGCGGCCATACGCGCGTGCCGACTACGTGTCTCGTGCGTGCCGCCCACTCGTCGCTCAAGAACGGACCCAATGTGGCTGGCGTGCCCAAGCTCGCGACGCTGATTGAGTTTGTGGAAAACAAGTGCGATGCTGTAGACATGGGCAGCGAGTTTTTCGCGACTGACGACGCGCACCGCATCGCAATGCTTGACATCCGGCTCCTCAACACTGATCGCCACTCGGGCATTATCCTCATGAAGCAGCGCACCAACGCGGACGGCATCGCCGGACCTCCAACGCCGGACAGCGCCGTGTCCGACTATGTGCTCATCCCCATCGACCACAGGTGCAGCCTGCCCGAAGTGCTTGCAGAGCCCTTCTTTGAGTGGATGAGCTGGCCACAGGCCAAGCAGCCCTTCTCCGAGAAGAATCTGTTATACATCGCAAGCCTGGACGCCGAGGCTGACGTGCATCTGCTGTGCAAGCGCATGCCCGGCCTGCACCCCGGCTCCCTGCGCATGCTTGAGCTCATGACAGCGCTGCTCAAGCACTACGCCCAGGCGGGAAAGACGCTCTATGAAATTGGCATCCTGTTCGAGCGCCCGAACGACGGAAGCCCGTCCCCACTCGAGCTGATGTGCCTCCGTGCCAGGGCGTGGCCAGCTGAAGCTCTCGCGCTCTTTGGTCCAGACCTCACAGCCGCGCTGCGGGCCGCACCTTTGGCCCCGATGTCCGACGAGGACGGCGCCGTCTCCAAGTACGTGCTCATCCCCATCGACCACGGGTTCAGCCTGCCCGAGGCGCTCGGCGCACCCAACTTTGCGTGGCTGCACTGGCCGCAGGCCAAGCAGCCCTTCTCCGAGAAGGAGCTGTCGCACATCGCAAGCCTGGACGCTGAGGCTGACGTGCGCCTGCTGCGCGAGTGCTTGCCCCGCCTGCGCCCCGGCTCCCTGCGCTTGCTTGAGCTCATGACGGTGCTGCTCAAGCACTACGCCCAGGCGCGCAAGACGCTCTATGAATATGGCATCCTGCTCGAGCGCCCAAACGACATAAGCTCGTCCCCACTCGAGCTGATGTGCCTCCGTGCCAGGGCGTGGCCAGCTGAAGCTCTTGCGCTCTTTGGCCCAGGCCTTGCAGCCGCGATGTGGGCCGTACCTTTGGCCCTAATGCCCGAGGAGCCCAGGAAACCCAAGGAGCACGAGGAGCATGAGGAGCCCAAGAAGCCCGAGAAGGGCAGTGGCGATGTGCTCGTGCCCGCCTCCATGACACCTTCTGATGCTGACGATGCGGCCGCTGGCACTACAGAGTGGCAGAGCAACTGCCAGAGCCTGCTGCAGAGTTGCAGCGCAGCTGCCTGTGCCAGTGGCAGCGCAGCTGCCTGACTTCTTTGCGTTGGCTCCGCGTGCGTGTTGACATGGGACTGAACGTGGGCGCCGCGGCCTGCGTGGCGCATCACGCGACCTGTGTGGTGGCTCTTGATCGCACGGCTGGGCGGCGTTGGCAACCTCACAAGATGGCCTAGTTTACTGAGTGGTAGGGTGTGTGAGGGGAAGTGTGATGGTGGAGGGTGGGATGCGGGCGCGGGCGCGGGCGCGGAGGAGCGTGCACGCGTGATGCTCTGGGAGATGACTCTAGCACAAATGTAGCTACAAGTGTAAATGCACGTCTGTAAGATGTTTCATGCACGGTCGTGACCAACAAGAACAGTCCGCGTCTCTCCGGTGGCAGCACTGCATTTGTGGCGCCATGGCGCCAGCCCATCTCTCTCTCTCCCTCTCCCTCTCCCTCTCTCTCTCTTTCTCTCTCTCTCTCCCTCTAACCACCCTGCGACACGTCCGTGGCAGCGTTAGCACCACTGCAGCGCGAACCGCACGATGGGGCCAGGCGCTGCTCCCGGGCGCGAGTGGCGCAGCGAGTGGCAGACCTCTGTCTCGAAGACGCAGGGGGCACCGGAAGCCGCTGTCCGTTAGCTGGGTGCGGGTGGGTCTCCAGCACCACGGTGAGCACCCGCGGGTTGGCAGCGCAGCGGAGGTGCCGGCAAAGACACGCGTGCCATGATTGGCGCCTGACATGGCGTGGCCGCCGTTGATGGGTTGGGGTGGGGTTGGAGGTGAGGAGGAGTGAGGGGGGATGAGGCGGGTGAGGGGGGATGAAGGGGTGCCGGGGTGGGGTGGGGGGGCGGGCTCGGGGGCACGCCCAATGGCATGCGTGCTTGTCAATTTTCAATTGTGATTTTTTTGATTTTATTTTTAGGGGGGGGCACACCCTAGCAGAGCATCAACTATCCAGCGTAGCCTTACCCCGTAGGGCAGGCTGCCCATAAACTCGGCAGATCAGTATGAAAACCCAAGCAACAGAGTGGCCGGGGCCGGCGGGGCCCCCCAGGGAGCAGGCAGGGCAGCACGTTGAGCACACAGCACAGCAACGTTGCGCCAACTACTGTGAGCTGCCCACCGCACCGGGAGGGGGGGGGCGCAAGAGAGAGAATTGCTACACGCCCGGTGGTATTCCCCAAACACCCCAGAGGGGATGCCCGGCTCACTATCCGTGTCCAGACAGGGGAAGGGGTAG
The DNA here is from genome assembly GCA_016618255.1 of Chlamydomonas sp. UWO 241. Classification (NCBI taxonomy): domain Eukaryota; kingdom Viridiplantae; phylum Chlorophyta; class Chlorophyceae; order Chlamydomonadales; family Chlamydomonadaceae; genus Chlamydomonas; species Chlamydomonas priscui. The sequence continues at coordinate 399,354 of VFSX01000034.1, read as the reverse complement.
GCAAAAGGGAAGGCGAAAGGGTGCGCCGCAGGCTCAGGGGTCTCACTTCCGGGTGGCACACTTTATGGGTACGCCGCGCGTGAGAGAAACTGGTGGTACTTCCCACCCCCGAGGGAACACCCGGCTCACTGTATGTGTGGGGAGACGTGAAGGGGATGAAAAGGGGAAGGCAAAGGGGTGCGCCGCCGCGTCAAAATCGGACCGAAGCAGAGAGAGAGAGATTGTTACACGGCCGGTGGTACTTCCCTAAACGCCCCCGAGGGGACGCCGGGCTCACTGTATGTGTGGGGAGACGGAGAAGGGATGGAAAAAGGGAAGGCGAAGGGGTGCGCCGCAGGCTCAGGGGTCTCACTTACGGGGGCACGCTCAATGGCATGCGCTTGTCAACTGTCATTTTTAATTTTTTTTTTTTTTTGGGCGCGCACACTGTAGCAGAGCATCAACCGTCCGGCGTAGCCCACCCCGTGGGGCAGGCCACCCGCAAACTCGGCAAATCAGTATCAAAACCCAAGCCACAGAGTGGTCGGGGCGGGCAGGGCCCTCCGGGGTGTGGGCGGGGCAGCACGTTGACCACTCAGCGCAGCGAGCGCCAGCGAGGTTCCTTCCTTGAGCGCAATGTGCGCCAACTGTAGGTCGCCAAGCAGTCAGCGTGCCGCCATCGTCAACCCACCAGGGGGGGTGCCCTAGTCAGAGTCCGGGGAGCTGGGGGGACGCATGCGCCCCGCCGACCTGTTCACGGGGGATCCACCGGAGCGTGGAGGCAGAGGCGAGGCCGGTCGCCCGCACGCACCACCCCGATGAATGGGTGGTCGGGGGGAGGGCCATCGGCAGCAGCCCACGCCGGTGGGACTCGGTCGAGGGAGGCGATCTCCTGGAGGCCCGTCCAGAAACCGGCCACCGCCGCGCGGCCGGCACGGTCAGCTTTGTCAAGCTGGGCCGGGCCAGCCGTGAGGACCGGGAAGAAGTCAGTAATCAGGGATTGGTCGTCGGGGGGGGCGGCGCCGGTGTCGAGGTGTAGGGCCCACAGGAGGCGGCGTCCATACGCCATGGCGTCAAGGGCCGCCACACAGACGACGCGCCACACGTCCGCGTACACGGCGGCGTCGGGCGGCTGCGGCAGCCAGACGTGGCGGCACGCCAGCGCGCCCGCCAGCACCCCCTTGGCCTCCAGCCCGGCGCGCACGGCCCCGACGACCGCCGTAGCGACGCGACACTCCCAGAAGTAGTGGGAGCGCCACATGAGGTCGGGGCGCGGGCCGTGTGTCGGGTGCAACCGAAGAGAGATTGTTACACGGGCCGGTAGTACTCCCCACGCCCCCGAGGGGACGCGGGCTCACTGTATGTGTAGGGAAACAGAAGCAGATAACGTCCACGCAAAACACGTGCAGACCTACGAGCGCTATGACGACTCACGACTTCAAGGCCCATGGATCTCATGAAACCCAAACTCTCCGCCTTTGCGAAAGGTTGCTCAATGGACAGTCTACGGAACCGGAGGTTCCAGGTTCAACCCCAGGAGTGATCGGAATTTTGCTCAAATCGACAAAGATGTTATTAATAGAGTCCACACAGTGCACGGTGACACACACACACACACACGCACACACGCATTGACACACCCCACACTGCTCGCACTCACACATCACACCGTGCGCCCACAGCCGCCGACCCCTGCGTGGTCTTTTGCTTGAACTTGCCTGACTCTTCGCGCCTGGCACGTGTGCGGAGACGGTGGAGCACGCGTGGAAGGAATGTTTGTGTGCCATGGTTGGCCACCCCCCCTTGCAGGCCACCCCCCCTTGCCAGCCACCCCCCCTTGCCACCCCTTACAGGCCACCCCTTGGCCACCCCTTGCCAGCCACCCCTTGCAGGCAAACGACTCTCACAGGACTATCCCAGGGGGCACTGAAGTGCAACTGTCGGGATGGCTGATTTCCCTGTATTGCCCCTGGAATTGAGACCCGTAGTCAGAGTGCGCCTGCGTGGAAGGTGCGGCTTGGAACGCGACACTGTGCGGCTTGGAACGCGACACTGTGCTCTTGCCTTGCAGCAGATGCCTACCAGGCTGCCGGCCACTTTGCCTTGTAGCGCCTCTCTCACCTTGCAGCGGACCCCTGCCAGGGTGAGCCAGTTTCAGTCATCGCCGGGCCTAGCGTCGACACACGAGTTGCATGCGTCATTCACGGTGTCACGCAAGACTGTAAACTCCATCACCATCAATCACATCACCACCAGGTCTCGCTGGAGCGCGGCAAGCCGTGCGCCATATACAACATCGTCCCGGCAGCATACGACTCGGCGTGCTCTGCCGCTGTGGTCAGTGCAGTGAACGGACCCCTGCTCCCACCCCTGCTCCGACCCCTGGTATGACAACGCCGGGCCCCTGATCGCGTAACGCCTTCTGGCTCCGGCGCCAGTGCCTCCGCCACGGCCGTTGCCACCGCCATCGCTTCTGGCGACTCCAGCGCGGCTGCCTCTGCGATTGCTTCTGCTGCTGCCGAGGGAGGCGAGTACAGCCTGTGGCACTGCATGCACGCACACAAACGGCGTGGACAGGCATCATCTCATCAGAGCAACACACACGCGCGCAGGTGATGGCGCCACTGCGGTCGCCGAGGCGCTGGCCGAGGTAATTGCTGAGGGTGGCACATCTGCCGGGGCCGCTTCTCAGGCGGTGGCCAAGGCCTACGGCAAGGACTCGACCGCCGTCGCCCAGGCTCTCTCTCAGGCGCTGGCCACGACTGGCGGACAGGTGTGACGGCTTGGTTGACACGTTCCACGGTGCTCAGGCTGCTCATGGTGCTCTGACACGCGCCCATAGGCAGGCAGGCCTGCCAGACCATCCTTCCCTCCTCACTCCCCTCCCCTCCCCAATGGAATCACCCACAGGCTTCTGGATCCGCCATTGCCAATGCCTGTGCGGCCGACACGCACCCATGCCAGATCATCCTTCCCTCCTCACTCCCCTCCCCTCGCTGACACCGCGTGCAGGCTGCCGGCTCCGCCATTGCCAGTGCCTGTGCGGCTGGCGGCGCACAGGCGCAGGCGTACGCCGCAGCCGTGGCGCTCGCTGTGGCCGACGGCGGCTGCAAGGGGCCGATCGCAGAGGCCCTGGCAGGTGGGTTGCTGCTGCGGGCCGGCATTATGACACAGAGCCGTGTTGCTGGGGGTAGGCCCCCACGGCAAGGGAGGCGATGCACGCCAGGCCCGTGGTCCTGTGGCACACGTGATGATTGGGGGCTGCGCACCTCATGGCGTGCGCGCAGACGTGCAGAGCATATATATATGCTATATAGTATATATACTGGCAGTATCAGAGGCACCTGCTTGTTGACTCACCCCTGACGTGCCACCTACCCCATCCCACCGCATCTGCCGACGCCGAGGCCAAGGCTGCCGGCACGACTGCTGCGCTCGCCTCCGTCCTGGCTTCTGCCTCTGCTGAGGCGTCTGCGTGCCGCCTGAGGGCTTCGTTCCCGACCTTCGGCCGCCTGCTGAGGGCGTGAGCGGGTTGCGTTGGACGTGGCGTTCCCCCCACTGCTGAAGGATGAACTACTGCACACGTTGTTGAGCCTGCTCCATGCTGCCACAGTTTTGCAGAGTTACAATCGGCGTGTGCGTGCGTGTGTTCTTTCTGGCTGCTGTATGCAGCCAGAGTCTATTTCAGATCGCAGCGATTGACGGCACGCAAGTACCTTACAACAGTTTACTATTGCGTGCGTTGCGCCCGAACGAGGAATTGCAATTTGAACGACAGGTCAGGTTTTTGTAAGGTGATGTCAAGATTGTTGAGTCTGTGTTATTGTCATACGCCCCGCCCGCGCCCGACGCTGCCGTGCGCTTTATGCTTTATGTGTTGCTTCATGCCGACGCCGCGGCATGGCCGCCGTTGTTGTTGGCTGTTGTTGGCCATTGTTGGTGGGCTGGACGAGCGCGGGCTTGGCCCCGCCGTGGCTGCAGCGGCCGTTGTCGCCCTTGCCACGCGCGCCGTCTGCACTGCAGTCAGGCAGTCGCCCACCGCGGCCGCGATGATCGCCTGCTCGCGTGCCAGCTCGGCATCCTTGCCCCTGCGCTCCTTCTCCATCTTCTCCAGCCGCTCTGCCATGATCTCGCGTCGGCGCCGTCCTCCTCAAAGTACCGACTTGAGGCCGAGGCGCGCCGATTCGGAGTACGCCTGCGGGCGTGTGCGCGGGCGTGTGGCAGGGAGATCTTCATCGGATGATCAAGGGCACGCGCACGCGCACGTGCACATAGCAGGGCGTTCATTGTCAGGGGCACATGGCAGGGAGGCCGTCAGGCTGATCGTTATGGGAGCATCCAAGCAGGAGCAGTGCCAGCGGGCGTGCAAGGTATCACAAGGAGACATTCCTGTGCCATACCTATGCTGTACACTAAATACAAGTGGTACTGGGCATGTGGCTGACTGCTGTGCTTGCTTTTGCTTGACCGGGAGATTTCTGGCGCATCTTCTGGGCGCCCCTGATGTGAGGCTTCTGTGAGGCTTCAACCACCTGATTAATACTCACACTCCCCGCCCACGCACTTCTCTTCTACTCTGCTCGCCCCGGGCGCGTGCTGAAGCATCGGCCTCGGCCTCGGCCACATGAGGCCCCACAGCCTGCCTGTCTGCGTTCCCCTTCTTGCAGCTAAGACTTGTCGCCATTGCCTCTGCCTCCCGCCCTCCTTGCTCACCCTGAGCGACGCAGTGCACGCCCAACACCACGCTTGTAGGAGCCCAGAAAAGGTAGTGTGCTTCCATGTGTGTGCTGCCATGTGCGTGCAGGCGTGCACTTTGCTTGCCAAGGAGGCAGATCCCAGGCATCTTTTACTATTTGCGGAGTGTCGAGGGGGGTGGCGCATGTTGGAGCTGAAAGGTCAGGGGACAAGTCAAGGGAAATGTCCTGGCCTGAGAAGTTCACTGTAAACTAACTATCGCTAATGCTGCTGGTTCTTCTGGGTTGTAAACATCACAGGAGGCCGCTGTGGCTGGCTGCTGTGCCTGATTTGCAAGATGCACCTCCTCGGCAGCTCCCCCTGGTGTGGAGTGTGGGGGCCACCTTCTCCTGTATAAAACGCTCTCCTCTGCGCTGCGCTGCCACTTCTTTGTTCGCTCTGCAGATCGGCTCGCAAGCCGGCACCTCACTGCTTGCTGTTCCCGTTGTGATCGATCAGATCGAGATGCGCGCCCCCTCCCGCGCGGCCTTCGCGCTGGCGCTCCTCCTCGCCTGCAGCACGCTCGCCCATGGTCGCGTGCTCATGGCGGACGCGAGCGCCTCGGCGTCGGCGTCTGCATCGGTGAGCTGCCAACTGCCGAGACCTCTCGCCACCATTGCCTCCGCTGCCCTGCTCTCGCAACGCCCCTCCCTGGCCACCCTCCGCGCACACGCGCACGCGCACCCATACGCAGGCCAGATCCAAGGGCGGCGACGCGACGGCTGTGGCCAAGGCCATCGCTGACGCAAGCGGCGGCGGCGAAGCACAGGCACAGGTGAGTCACGACTGTTGATCCATTCATCAAGTCCTGCGAGAAGCGCATGAGCTGACGCCGTGGACCCATGATCCATGACCCATGCACCCATGCATGACCCATCATGACCCATGACACGGCACGCAGGCGCTCGCGGAGGCTATTGCCAGCTCCAAAGGCGGAGGAGCCTCCGCGGTTGCCGAGTCTATCGCGCAGGCGTACGCTGCCGACCCTTCTGGCACGGCAACCGCCCTGGCTGCCGCCTTTGCTTCCGCTGAAGCCAAGGGTGACTCCAAGGCAGTCGCACAGTCCATCGCCGAGGCCTGCGCTCAGGTGCGCAGGATCGATCGCCACTGCGCGCAATGTGCGCAGCTCGTCTGCCCGCCTGTTGACTGAGACGCACCCTGCCTGCTGCCTGATGCTCCCTGCCTGTTGACTGAGCTGAGACGCACCCTGCCTGCCGCCCTGATGCTCCCCGGAACAGGACGGCGGTGCAGCAACGGCTGTGAGCCAGGCACTCGCCCAGGCTGTCGCAACTGGCGGCTGCGGAGCCGTGGCAGAGTCTCTGGCACAGGCCCAGGCCCTTGCTGCTGCCGAGGGCAACGCAGACGCGTTTGCCGAGGCCATCGCACAAGCCGAGGCTGTGGCCGCGTGCCTGCCTGAAAAGCCGACCCCTGCTCCAAAGCCGACCTCTGCTCCGAAGCCGACCCCTGCTCCGAAGCCAACCCCTGCTCCGAAGCCGACCCCTGCTCCGACCCCTGGTACGACAGCGCCAGGCCCAACGCCTTCTGGCTCCGGTGCCAGCGCCTCCGCCACGGCCGTCGCCACCGCCATCGCTTCTGGCGACTCCAGCGCAGCTGCCACTGCCATTGCCTCTGCTTCTGCCGAGGGAGGCAAGTACACTGCTGCATGCATATAAATGCGCGCGCATGCACGTACACAAACGACGCGGACAGGCATCATCACATGAAAGCAACACACGCACGTGCAGGTGATGGTGCCACTGCGGTTGCCGAGGCGCTGGCCGAGGCAATCGCTGAGGGTGGCGCGACTGCCGAGGCCGCTTCTCAGGCGGTGGCCGAGGCCTACGGCAAGGACTCGACCGCGGTCGCCCAGGCTCTCTCTCAGGCGCTGGCTACAGCTGGCGGACAGGTGCGACGGCTTGGTTGGCGCGTGGATTGGTGCTCAGGCTGCTCATGGTGCTCTGACATGTACCCCTGCCAGACCATCCTTCTCTCCTCACTCCCCTCGCCTCCCCACTGGAATCACCCACAGGCTTCTGGCTTCGCCATTGCCCAGGCCGCCGCGGCTGGCGGCGCGCAGGCGCAGGCGTATGCCGAAGCGGTCGCGCTTGCTGTGGCAGACGGCGGCTGCAAGGGGCCGATTGCACAGGCGCTGGCAGGTGGGTGGTGCTTCGGGCGGGCACAGGCACGCTTGGAGCTGTGCACAAAGCACCTCGTGGCGTGCGCACACGCATGCAGAGCATACCACTGGCAGCATCAGGGACACCTGCCATCAACTCACCCCACTGCCGCGCCTCCCACCCTCCGTAGTTGCAAGCGCCGAGGCCAGGGCTGCCGGCAAGACTGCTGCGCTCGCCTCCGCCCTGGCTGCCGCCTCTGCCGAGGCGTCTGCATGCCGCCTCAGGTCGTCGTTCCCGACCTTCGGCCGCCTGCTGAAGGCGTGAGCGCGCTGCGTTTGACGCGGCGTTCCCCCCACTGCTGAAGGATGAACAACTGCAGACGATAGGGCCCCCGCGCAACGCTGTCACAATTTTGCACAGTCACGATCGGCCGTGCATGTGTTTTCGCTGGTTGCTGTGTGCAGCCAGAGTCCATCTCAGATCGCAGCGATTGACGGCACGCAAGAACTTTACAACAGTGTCGAGTGCATTGCGCGCGAAAGAGGAAATGCAATTTCTGGGTTAGGTCAGGTTTTGTCAGGCCAGGTGGTCTGTAGTCTGTCGAGTCGGTGTTATCATCAAATGCACTATACGCGCAGCCCATGAAGGAGGCCTGTCTCACTCTGCCCCGCTTCTCGCGCCACCCATCATCAACGAAATGCGATTGATAGCCGCCACCAGCGCGGCGTCGAGCGCCCGCGAGCACCGCGACATGCGGTCCGCCGCCTTTCTCGCGCGTGGCGTGCCCCCCTCGTCGGCCGAAGAATCGCCGCCGGTGCTGCTGGAGGCCGCGGCGCTCGCTAGCCGAGGCCGGGGCGGGCGGCCAAGCAGCTCCCTGCTGCCCCGCACCTGCACTGCTGCTGGCCTTTCCCTTGCCCAGCTGGCTCTTCTTGCACCGTGGCAGGTGGGGCGCCCACCCGTGCTTGGCCGGCAACAACGTGCTGGCAGCACCGCCGTCACTGCCGCCGTCTTGCGCGCCCACCTCACGCGTCACATGCCACCCCTTGTCCTCCTCTGCCGCCACTGCATCAGGCCCTGCGCTCGTGCCACCACCGGTGCCCAGCGGCCACGCCGACAGCGTACGCACGCGCCCATGGCAGAATCCACAGCAGCAAAAGCAGCAGCAGCAGAACCACCGCCACCTCCGGAGTTGACAACTGTCAGTGGTCGAGACCCCCAACTTCTCTCACAAGCGTGGAGAGGAAAAAAAACGCCCGCTACCCCCCTCGCGACCAGTGCTGATTCCCCCACCTAGCCAAGCTCCTGGTTGGTGTCCTGCCTAGTCAGATGGATGGGGCAGCAATAAGCAATCCAGTGTGTTGGTGTGTGCCCCACACACCCAAGGCCACGACAATCGCGGACAACGACACTGATTGACCTGCGGGCGGCGGCGTGAAGGCTGGCAGCGCTGCAACGGCTTTCTCCTGCGACCACACAGCGACTGTCCCATGTTGCCTGCTCGCCTGCCACTGCCACACCGATGCCGGTTTCATAGGTTCACAAACTCAAAACTTCTGGCCCTTTGCTGATGATCGAGCTCTGGTGTGCCACTAGTGCGCTTGCTCCTACCAGCCCCGCTGCTAGCAACGCCCGGATGACTAGCGCCGCTGAGGGCTGGCGCCGTCCGCTCCCGTCCGTCATCACTTCCAGTTGCCCGCGTAATCTGGCTCCTCCTCCTCCTCGCCCTCGACACCGACGTCTCCGTCATCATCATCGTCGCCGTCAAGCTCCTGCGGTGTGTGCGTGTGTGTGTGGGAGCGCATACGTCGATGCGATCGCGCTGGGCAGCGTGGCACGGCCGCTGGGTCCCCGCAGGCGCGCACGGTGCGGTTGAGAACACACGCAGCGCTCACTCAGCACATTTGTCGCGCACGGTGGGCATGCCAGTGCGAGTGCGCGAACCAAGCCTGCCCGTCCGTCCTCCACCTGCACTCCGCCCCCACACACCCACACCCCATCATCCGCCCCTGCTCCCCCCTCACCTCGCCCTCCTCTGCCGCCATGTACTCGCCCTCATCGTCCTCGTCCTCCCCCTCGTCAGGCCCCAGCAGATCCCCCACGTCATCTGACGAGGGCGGCTCGCTGAGCAGCGCGTCGAGCACGACCGCGCGGAGCAGCTCGTGCGGGTACAGCGGGTCGTTTGAGTCGTGCACCGCCTGCGTGTACAGCGGCGACGCGCCCGACAGGTCCGGGCACAGGTCCAGGTCGGTCACGATCAGCTCGCCCGTGTCGGCGTGCATGAACGCGTCGAGGCGCGACAGGCCGCTCAGCCCGAGGACGTCGGCGACCTCGACCGCGCGCGCGCGCGCGGCAGCGACCGCGTCCGCGCTCGCGATCGACTCTGGCACGCACCCGAGCTCGACGGCCTCGCTCGCGAGCGGCACGCCGGGCGAGGCGGGCGGCCCGCCGTCGGGCGCCAGGCGCGCGCACAGCGACGGGCCGAGCACCTTGACGCCGCCCAACGTCCCCAGCAGCCCGAACCGCACCGGCACCCACGGCAGCTCCCCCGCCCACGACAGCGCGGCGGCGGGCGGGCTCACGAGCGCCTGCAGCGCGGTCGCGATGGGCGCCGCGGCGTCGCCGCGCGCGCCCAGCGCAGACACCCACACCGGGTCCGACTCGATGTACGGCTCAAACGTGAAGCCGCGCGGCGTGAAGCGCGGCAGGTGCACGTCTGGGTGCGGCACGCTGAGGTCGCCCCCCCGCACAAAGGGGTGCGAGCACGCGACCGCCTCGCAGTACACGAGCAGGTCCTCGGGGCACCCGACGCGGACGTAGTCGTCGCCGCCGCCCGGCCAGCCGCTCTCCGGCCGGATCACGAGCGGTTCGTCGGAATCGGGGTCCTCGAAGATCGCCTCGCGGGCGGACGCCATCGCGAGCGCCGCGGCCTCAAGCCCCGCGTCAAACACGTCGACCAGGTAGGGCGCGTACACGTGGAGCCGCGGGGGCGTCGACACGCCGCGCTCCTCGAGCGGTGCGAGCGCGTCCGGGAGGGACGCGCGCTCGCCGGCCGCCGCCGCCGCCTGCGGCGAGGGCCCAGTCGTGGGGACGTCGTACGCTGCGAGGAAGGCCTGCAGCTGCCCCGTTGCCGCGTGCCCCCCGCCCGTCGCCATGAACACAAGCGCGCCCGTGTCCTCGGCCTCCTCTGCAAACTGCGTCAGCGAGAGCAGGCGCGGCGGGATCGGCTGCGGCGCGTCGTACGCCCCGCCCCACAGCTGCCCCACGCCCACGAGCCCCCCAGCCTCCAGCTCCATCTGCGTGTCCCAGCGCGCCTCAAGCGCCTGCCGCCCGAGCCGCCCCAGCGCCTCCACGCACGTGTTGGCGACGGCCAGCGCGCGCTCGCACGCCGCCAGCACCGCGTCCCCACTGCTCTGCGCCGCGGCCGCGGGGCTCAGCGCCCACACGTGCTCCTCTGCCAGCGGCACGCTCGCGCCCGGCATCACCCGCAGCGTGGACAGCTGCATCTCTGGCGACAGCTCCTCCACGGGAGTGCCGTGGGAGAGCTCCTCGTTGCGGCGCGCGAGCAGCGCGGTGCGGCGCGCGCGTTCGTCGGACCCGGCGCCGGCGGGCGCCAGAAGGAAGGGCTCGACCTGCGTGTGAGTGTGTATGCGCGTGCGTGTGTGTGTGTGCGTGTGTGTGTAGTATAGCGTTGCCGGTGCGTGCGGCTCGCGCTCATGGAACGCTTTGATAGATGGATGGACATGTGTGTGTGTGTGTGTGTGTGTGTGTTGCGAACGCTCAATCAGCCTCCCTGTACCCCCCGTCACCCCCCCCCAGTATCACGCCGTCCCCCCCCCCCACGCTGGGCATGGCGCTCGCATCACACGCACTCACCTGCAGGTCTGAGAACTGTGACAGCTTGCGCACGACCTCCATGCCGCTCGCCACGCTCGCGTCGAGGCACTCGACGTCGCCGCCCATGAGCACCCACACGCGCTGTGGGCGCGGGAGCTCGGACGCGTCGGCCACTACCGGCGGCAGCCCCACCGCGTCGACCTCGGCGGCCAGCGCCTCCTCGGCCGCCACGTCAACCTCTCCCTCTCCGCCCTCCTCGACCTCCTCCTCCTCGACCTCGTCCACGGCGCCGTCGGCGCCGTCGGCGGGCGGCAGCGGAGGCGACTCCACGTCAAAGTGCTCGAGCAGCGCCTCGCGCTCCTCAAGCTCCACAAGCAGCGAGTTGCTCGCGCCCAGGCCGAGTCGGCACACGTCGACGAAGCCCTGCGCGTCGAGCGCCGCGCCGGTGCGGGTCTCGCCGACGTACAGCCGCATGACCTCGTCGTCGGTGAGGTCGGGGTACCGAGCCTTGAGCGCGAGGATGCCGGCGCTGGCCGCGGGCACCGAGCCAGACGCGTCTGCGTCCTCGGGCATCGCGGCGTCGTCCTCGCCCGCGCGCGCGTCGTCCCACAGCTCGCCGAACGCGACGTCGGCGAACGGGTTGGCGGTCGCGCCGGTGGCGATGCCGGCCTCGAGCACGGGGCCGGTGGCGAACTGGTGTGGTCGTGGGTGTGGGGGGCGAGAGTGTTTTGGGCGAGATGTGTTTGGTGCGTGTGCGTTAGTGCGGAACGACCGCCACGGCAAACGGGTTGGCGGTCGCACCGGTGGCGATGCCGGCCTCGAGCATGGGGCCGGTGGCGAACTGGTCTGGGTCGTGGGTTGTAGGAGGCGAGTGTTTTGGGCGCGTGTGTTTGGTGTCTGTGCGTGAGTGTGGAAGCGCGCGGCGCCGTGCCTTTTGAGGAGGCTCTCCAAAGGTATGCACACGGGCATATGCATGCGTGAGAGAGGGCGAGATACAAAAGGAGAGACACACAGAGAGAGAGACACACGCAGAGAGAGAGAGAGAGAGCAGCAGCAAACCAACCAACCAACTCTTGTCCCGGTTGTTGCTCCCAACTAACGCATGACTGGTGTATTTCAGCCAACCGACGCACCTCTTCGTCTGCCAACGCGGCCGCCACTTCACTCGGCTTCCCGGCAGCCGCCGCCGCCTCGGGCGCCTCATCGTGCTCCGCCCACAACTATCTATGACCCCCCACAAAAACCAACTCAATACTGGTACACTACGACCAAACACCGTACCTCTTCGTCTGCCAACGCGCCCGCCACTTCACTCAGCTTCCCGGCAGCCGCCGCCGCCTCGAGCGCCTCGCCGTGCTCCGCCCACACGTCGTCGATCGACTCGGCGACCTCAGCGAGCTCCTCATACTCGTCATCGTCGTCGACCTCTTCCTCGACCTGGAGGGTGGGGGGTGGAGAGGGAGAGAGGGGAGGGAGGGTTCTTAGGGGTACGGAGAAAGGGAGGGAGACCGGGGGGGAGAGAGAGAGGTGAAGAGAGAGACAAGGAGAGAGCGAGAAAGAGAGAGAGAGAGGGAGAAAGATACGATGGTACAGTCAGCTTTCAGTGCTCCAGACAGAGGGAGAGAGATAAGAGAGGAGAGTGAGAGAGAGAGGGAGGGAGGGAGAGAGGGAGTGAGAGAGTGAGAGAGGTGAAGAGAGAGACAAGGAGAGAGCGAGAGAGAGGAGAGAGAGAGGGAGAAAGATAGCGAGATGGAGAGAGAGGGAGAGAGGGAGCGGGAGAGAGGGAGAGAGAGAGGGAGAGGGAAGTGGGGAGAAGGGGGAAAGAGAGCGAGCGAGAGAGAGCGCGGGAGTGATCGCGAGGGAAAGGGAAGATAGACAGCCGCCACACTGAGCGCCCACCCACCACAAACAAGGGCACGCCAAAAACCAGCACGCACGGGCTCACAGCCACCGGCCACCCCCACCCACGCACCTCTAAACGCCTCGACGATCTCGCGCGTGCCCTATCTCAGTATCTCGATCAGCAGGCACACAGCCAAGCGGGGCCACCCCGCGCCCACCCGCCCACGCACGCACCTGGGCACACAGCCAAGCGGCCATCCCTGCCTGCCCCTACGCACGTACCTCAAGCACCTCGACCTCATGCGCGTCCTGCATCTCGACCAGCAGGCACACAGCCGAGCAAGGCCATCCCGCGCCCACCCGCCCACGCACGCACCTGGGCACAAAGCCAAGCGGCCACCCCGCGCCCACACAAGGGCGCACGCCAAAACAGCATGGCCAGACACACAGCCACCTGGGCATCCCCGCCCACCCGCAAGCACAAGTCTAATATGCCATCAAAGGCGTACAACAAGGCTGTAGAATCGATCACACACACGCACCTCAAACGCCTCGACCACCTCCCGCGCGTCCTGCATCTCGATCAGCAGGTCCCACATGTCGGGCGTGGACGTGTACATCAGCGTCGTCTCGTACACGGGCACGTCGGGGCCGGCGGCCAGCTGGACGGCGAAGTGCGCGCCCTCGGGGGCGCTGGTCGTTGCAGGCGGAGGCGCTGCGGGCGGGCGCAGGGTGGTGATGATGATGGTGGGTTCCTTGGCCTTGTTGCCGGGATTCGTGGGCTGCGGTGGCGGCGCTACGGACGAGCACAGCGGGGAGAGGGATGATGATGGTGGGTTCTTTCGCCTTATTGCCGCGCTTCGTGTGCGGGCTGATACAGGTGGTGATGATGGTGGGTTCCTTGGCCTTGTTGCCGGGATTCGTGGGCGGCGGTGGCGGCGGCCCTACGGACGGGCTCAGGAGCGGGGTGGTGGTGATGATGGTGAGTTCCTTGGTAGTGCGGTCAGGGGCGGGACACAACTTGCCCAAAGCCTACTTCCCAGCAGCACGGCGTGTTCAGGGTGTCTTAGAGCGCTGATGTGCCGCGTTTGGGGGGGTTGGGGGGGCCTGGGGAAGGAGCTGCTGGTCCCCCCCCCCCCCCAGAGCAGGAACGAGTGGGAGGAGGGTGCGCCCGAGGCAAAAACGAGAACCCAAGTTTTTTTTGCCGGCGGGCTTCGCGCTGCGGGCAGATAACAGGGTGGTGGTGGTGATGGTGGGTTGCTTGGCCCTCTTGCCGGGTTTCGCGTGTGGGCGGACATCGGGGTGATGATGGTGAGTTGCTTGGCCTTATTGCCGAGCTTGGCGGGCGGCGGGGGCGGCGGCGCTGCGGGCGGGCACAGTGTGTTGGTGATGGTGGGTTGCTTGGCCTTGTTGCCGGGCTTTGCGGGTGGTGGCGGCGGCACTGCGAATGGGCACAGAGGGATGGTATCGAGTTTTTTGTATCTGGGACCAAGAGGGGCAGCCTCTTGGCAGCCTCTAGAGTTTGAAATTGTGTACCTGGTACTAACTAGATGCATGTGGTGTATCTGTGCATACTAGTCTCGTCCCACTACACTGTCATGTGTTAGTCGCGACCTGGTGCACAAACAACAATACGCACCCGCGGCGCGCGCGTCGTCGTGCGCCCTCCGCAGCGCCGAGTTGACCACGTTGCGCAGCAGCCCAGCGTGGGAGAGCCCGACCTGCGGGGCACCACCCAGCGCGCGTCAGGCGTCGTCCCGCAGGCGTTCGCCATGCCTCCACGCACGCTCCCGATGCGCAACGCCCCCACGCACGCTCCCTCTCTGCACCCACACATGCATGCAAGATACACGGCACCCCACGCCATGCTCCACGCCACGCCCCATACATGCACACTCCCTCTCTCTGCACCTTAACACACATGCCATACACATGGCACTTCACACAACGCGCTGAGGCTGCCAGGTCTGCCGGCTTGTGCGGGCGAGCGATGCGATCCAGGTAGCCAATCCAGCTCATCAACAAAACAGTGTCGTGAGCCAGCTTTGCTCAATACGAGCGTGAGCTGGCGCACAATGCGACACGACGCACCACGCCAGTGGTTTTGCTTTCAGGATTTAGAAAAAAATTGAATTGAACTAATTTCCTGGAGCAGTTTGACTGAAAATCTGCTGAAAATCCGGATCCATGGCTCCCAAATCCGGCTGTAAACACCGGAAGCAAAAACACTGTACAACGTGAACCTCTGCCGCGGTCAGCGCGCTGAGGCTGCCGGGGCCGCCGGAGTGTGCGATCCATGCAGTAAACCAGCACAACAGTGCACTGAGCCAGCTCCGCTCCTTCATAAGAGCGTAAACTTACGCTCTTATAAAGGTGTACTTGTACACAAAACGGCAAAACGGGCAAGGTAAGGGTAAGGGTAAGGGCCATAACTGGACTTGGGTCTAGGCGGTGGTACTAGGCCTAGAAGGTAGTCTTCGCTGGAAAGCCGATGTTACTCTTACTGTTACACAACACGGCACGTCACACAACAACTCGCACCTCTGCCGCTGTCAGCACGCTGAGGCTGCCGGGGCCGCCGGCGTAGTCGGCCGCCGTGTGGGACGGGCCGGCGTGCACGCCACACACGTAGACGCTGGCGTCGAGGGTGCCGGACGGGGCTGGGGGAGGGAGTGTGTGTGTGTGTGTGTGGCGGTGGTGTTGGCCTGTGTGTGTGTGTGTGGTGGGGGGGAGGGCAGTGGTCTAACGCAAGTGGGGCGGGCCGGCGTGCACGCCGCACACGTACACGCTGGTGTTGAGGGTGCCGGGCGGGGCTGGGGGGAGGGAGGGAGTTTGTGTGTGTGCTTGTGTGTGGTGACAGTGTTGTGTGCGTGTGGGTGTGTTGGTGGGGGGGAAGGGCAGTGGTCTGGCGTCGTGTGCGACGGGTCGGCGTGCACGCCGCACACAAACACGCTGGCGTTGAGGGTGCCCGGCAAGGCTGGGGGGGGGGGGGGGGGGGGGGGGATGGGGGGGAGGGGCGTCGAGCCGCGTGCGACGAGCCATGCCGACGGCTGAAACCTGGCCAGGTCGGCCGCATGCGACCACGGGCATTCATCTCCTATAAGAGCACCACCCGCAGCCATGATAATGACACAAGCAATGCTTACGTGGGCTACTTCCAACGGCCATGTGGACGCCATGCACCTGCTGCTCGACCACCCGTCTGCCGATGTAAGGAGACCTAGGTCGAGAGTCGCGCATATTGGAGGGCAAGGGGGTTATCATCGACAATCTCATCCAACGACCGGCGCGCGCACCTGATCCCGCGTCCAGCCGCGCCGACGGCTCAAACCGTGCAAGGTCAGCGGCGTGCAGCTCCGAGTCGTCGTAGTAGCCCGACAGCGGCAGCGTGTCGCCCCCAGGCACGAGCGACGCCTCGTCGGCAGCGCACCGCGCGACGACGTCAAAGTCGTAGTCGGGCAGCAGGCGAATCTCGCCCTCGACGTAGTCGTACTTTTGGCGCCAGCTGCGTGTGTGGCCGATGTTACAGTCAGTCAGGCGTCCGTGTTGGCGTATAAGCACTGTGCTAGTGTGCGCACGTGCGTATGTGCAGGGGGGGGGGCGTGTGGCAGAGCCGTCCAAGCTGGGCAGGACAGGTGCACTTCGCCGTCGACGTAGTCGTACTTTTGGCGCCAGCTGCGTGTGTGTGTGTGTGCGTGTGTGTGTGTCGGAAGGGGGAGGAGGGAAGGTAGCGCGCGGCCGCGTCGATGTCGAAGTCGGGCAGCAGGCGAATCTCGCCCTCGACGTAATCGTACTTTTGGCGACAGCTGCGTGTGTGGCATGCAAATCAACGCCGTCAAGACAGAAGTGATGATTTTGCCAGCAGATTTTGACGCGGATCTGCCCACGTTTGCGCTGACTGGTGGTGAAGTGAAGACCGTCTCTGCATTTAAGTATCTAGGGAGTTGGATAACCCAGAGTGGTGGTGTGGAAAAGGAGATCGGTGTGCGTGTCGGTCGCGCGCTGGGCGTGTTTGCGTCTTTTGATAAGATTTGGGCCAGCAAGAAGATGCAAGTGCAGTCTAAGATGCGGGTTTACAACACTTTCGTGCTGCCCCACTTTCTGTACGGCTGCGAAACATGGGCCCCTACTAAAACACAACTGACTCGATTGGAGGTTGCCCACTCTAACTGCCTTCGTCGCATTCTGGGTGTGCGCCTGGTCGACCGGCACAGATTAACTTATATTCGGCAGGCGTGCGACACTGAGCCAATTGAGAGCCTTGTGGCAAAGCGATCAATGCAGTGGCTAGGCCATGTGATGCGCATGCCGGCTTCTCGTCTTCCTCGTACGACTTTTGACTGCACAATGGATGTGGCTCGGCAGCAAGGCCGGCCTCCAGCCTCCTCCCGACACTATTTTCTTAAGCTACTGATTCAGCAGCTAGGCGAAACTAGTGGCACTCGTTCTGATTGGAAGACTTTTTCGGACACGGCGTTTGAGCGTGCTCAGGATAGGGTCGGGTGGAGAGCCGTGGTGTACGGTCCGGCTGCCCCTCAGGCGCCGGCCCCTCCACCACGGCGGTCAAGTAGATTGGCAAGCGCCACTTGACCCCCTATCCCCTAGAAGCAGTTAGGACCTATTTTGGAGGCGTCGCACAATAGCTCTCCTTTTTGCTCTGGGACTACACGTTGGCAGGCAGCCGGCTGGTGGCTACCGCTCCTCACAAGTAATTGTTAGGGCCAGAACTGGACTTGGGTCTAGGCGGTGGTACTAGGACTAGAGGTAGTCTGTGCTGGAAAGCCGATGTAACTGTAACTGCGTGTGTGGCCGATGTTACGGTCAGTCAGGCGTCCGTGTTGGTGTGTAAGACCTGTGCTAGTGTGCGCACGTGCATGTGTGTGTAGGTGTGTGTGTGTGTGTGTGTGGCAGAGGCGCCCAAGCCGGGCAGAGCAGGTGCACTTCGCCCTCGACGTTATCGTACTTTTGGCGCCGGCTGTGGACGGGCGCGTGCACACGCGTGTAGGAGAGTGTGTGTTCAGGCTTGTGAGCGTGTGAGCGTGCCTGTGTGTGTGGCAATGGTCAGCGGCAGCAGCAGCAGCAGCAGCAGTGGTGTCGCAGTGCAGGCGGGCAGGGCGACGCAAGGTGCATGTGCACATGTTGCATGCTGCGACGCCGTGGCTCGCACTTGTTAAGGGAGGGAATGGTTATAATACAAGTTTGTCCACACGTACATCGCGCCAACTCACCCCTCCCGAGTCGCCATCCATCCCTGGAAGCGCGCAATGTTCTTGAGCCCGAGCTGCGCAACCAGCTTGGCGCACCACTAAGTGCACCTCAGCCCGCAGCACCCCAGCCATCACTGCCGCGGCACCCCAGGCAGCACCCATCTTCCACGCCCACACCTCACCCCTCCTGCGACAGCATTCAGCCCTGGAAGCGCGCAACGTCGTCGAGCCATCTACACAGGCCATCCTCCATCCCTTTCTTGTCTAATTATTCACGCCCACCCAGACCAACTAGAGGCTCGGCACGAGCTAGAGTGTGACTCACCCCTCCTGCGGCACCATCCAGCCCCGTAGGCGTGCAATGTCCCTCAGTCCCAGCTTCGCAAACAGCCTGGCGTACTCCTTGGGGACCCCACCCCACGGCACCCAAGCCAGCACCCATTGACCACGCCCATATGAAGCCCACTCACCCCTCTTGAGGCACCATCCACCCTGGAAGCGCGCAATGTCCTTCAGTCCCAGCTGCGCCAACAGCCTGGCGCACGCCTGAGTGCACCCCAGCCAGGCACTAGCCAGCCAGCACTTCCACGACACCCCGAGCTGCGCAAACAGCTTGGCGCACTCCTTGGGGACCCCACCCCATGGCGCGCCAGACAGCACCCATTGACCACGCCCATTGAGCCCGCTCACCCCTCCTGCGGCACCCTCCAGCCCTGGAAGCGCGCAATGTCCTCGAGGCCCAGCTGCGCAAACAGCCTGGCACACTCCTTGGGCACCCCACCCCATGGCGCCAGCACTCCCACGGCACCCAAGCCCGCGGCACCCCAGCCAACACCTGTCTACCACGCCCATTGAGCCCACCCACCCCTCTTGAGGCACCATCCAGCCCTGGAAGCGCGCAATGTCCTTGAGCCCGAGCTGCGCAAACAGCTTGGCACACGCGTGGCGCACGTGGTGCACCGTCTTGCGGTCCATGCGCGGCGGGCAGTGGTAGTGCACCGTCTGCGTGGGCAGGTAGGTGCGGCCCTGCGTGCGTGTGCGGCAGGGGTGGCGTCAGGGGGTGCGGCATGTGCACCGTCTTGCGTGTGCGTGTGTGTGTGTGTGTGTGTGCGTGTGTCCATGCGCGGCGGGCAGTGGAAGTGCAATGTCTGCGTGGGCAGGTAGGTGCGGCCCTGCGAGGCAGACGGGCATTGGCGTGTGTGTGTGTGTGTGCGTGTGTGCCAGTGTTAGTGCACCGTTGTGTGTCAGTGGTAGTGCACCGTCTGCGTGAGCAGGTAGGTGCGGCCCTGCGAGGCAGACGGGCGTCGGGGGGCGTGTGTGCAGGGATTTCCTTCCCGATGGAGAAACAAAAAAAGCGTGCCCGAAGGACGCGTCCCCGATGGTTTTGGGGAGGGTGCGATCGGGAAAACCGACGTGCGGAGGCGATTTTTCCAGGGAGAGTGTGAAAATTGTCGATTTCCGCACTTTTCGAAGCGAATCTCTGGGCTGCAGCCCGAAATCCCGACGAAACCGGGAACCCATCTTCGGGAAAAACGAAAGGATGACTGACCCCAAGGAAACCCCTGGTTTGCGTGTGTGTGTGCACGCGTGTGTGTGTGCATGCGCGGCGGGCAGTGGTAGTGCACCGTCTGCGTGGGGAGGTAGGTGCGACCCTGCGAGGCAGACGGGCGTCGGGGGGCGTGTGTGTGTGTGCACGCGCGTGTGTGTGTGTGTGTGCATGCGCGGCAGGCAGTGGTAGTGCACCGTCTGCGTGGGGAGGTAGGTGCGACCCTGCGAGGCAGACGGGCGTCGGGGGGCGTGTGTGTGTGTGCACGCGCGTGTGTGTGTGTGTGCATGCGCGGCAGGCAGTGGTAGTGCACCGTCTGCCAGCTTCGCCACTGCACACCCCAGGCTGTACCAGTCGAGGGCTTACAGACGACAGCCAACGCGATGACAGCCAACGCGATCACACGCACCTGCACGTGAAATCAGAACTCTGGCGCCGGCAGGTAGCCCCGCCCTCAGCTCCGCCAGCGCGCCCTCGATGTCCCCCCCGCCCGGCCCCCAAACAGACCCCCCCCGTCCCCCCCTACAGACTCCAAACCACCCTCGCATTAGCTCGTAGGCCACCCACTACACCCCAAACAGACCACAAACACCACATCAGCACACACCGGGGTCGAAAACGCCAACATGGGCGTCCGACGAACTGAAAAATCGACCACACCTGCGCGTGCGTCCTGAACTCTGGCGCCGGCAGCAGCCCCGCCCGCAGCTCCGCCAGCTCGACCTCGATGTCCTCGGCTGCCATGCCGTCCTTCTCCATCTCCCACGCGTGGTGGTCGAGCTGTGCCGCCACGAGCGCGTCGTCGACGTCCTCAATCTCGACCTGTGTGATGAGTGTGAGTGTGTGTGTGTGTGTGCTTCACTCTGTGTGTGTGTGTGTGTGTGTGTTAGTCAGCGGTGTTTCCGTAAGGAGGACAGGTGCGCCGCCACGAGCGCGTCGTCCACGTCCTCAATCTCCACCTTTGCACATGAGGTGGTGGTGGTGGTGAGGCATTGGTATTCGCGTGTGGCATGGCGTCTCTGTGTGTGCGTGCTCGTGTGCGTGTGTGTCCATCTCCCACGCGTGGTGGTTGAGTTGCGCCGACACGAGCGCGGCGTCGACGTCCTCGATCTCAACCTGTGCGTGTGTTGTGTGTGTGTGTGCCTCACTCTCTCTCTGTGCATGTGTGTGTGTGTGTGTGCCAGGCAGTGGTGTTTCCACATTGAGGGGAGAGCTGCGCCGACACGAGCGCGTCGTCCACGTCCTCAATCTCGACCTGTGTGATTAGTGTGAGTGTGAGTGTGCGTGTGTGTGTGTGCGTGTGCCCCACTCTGTGTGTGTGTGTGTAAGTGTGTGCCAGGCAGTGGTGTTTCCACATTGAGGGGAGAGCTGCGCCGACACGAGCGCGTCGTCGACGTCCTCAAGCTCGACCCCACAGCACACACCCCACAAGCAGAGGGCCAGAAACGCACCTCAGCCGGCAGAAGCGCGAGCGGGCCGTCCGGCCCCTGCACCACGGTGCACGAGAACTCGATCGCGCCGCCGCCTGGCCCTGGGGGTGAGTGGGCGAGTGAAGTGGATGAGTGTGTGGGTGAGAATAGTGGGAGGGTGAGTGGGGTCAGGGGGTGAACGGGTGGAAAAGTGGGCGTGAAATAGTGGGCGAGCGGGCGAGTGAGTGGGTGAGAGTGAGCGGGCGTGAAAAAGTGGGTGGGTGGGTGCGTGAGTGGGCGAGTGCTGAGTGGGCGAGTGAGTGCGTGAGCGGGTGGGTGGGTGGGTGGTGGGTGATTGGGTTAGGGGGGGGTGGGGGTGAGTGGGAGCGTGAGTGGGCACGTGGGCGTGAGTGTGCGCGTGGGCGCATGAGCAGGCGCAAACGCGTGGGTGAGTGGGCGTGAGAGAGTGTGTGAGTGAGTGGACGAGAGCGAGCGAGTGAGTGAGCGAGTGAGTGTGTTTGTGCCCCCCCCCCCTCACACACATCTGAGCTCCCGCCCCCGAGCCACGGCGACACGAGCGCCCCCCGCGCACGCGTCCGCCCCCGTCTCCTCCAACACACACACACACACGCACACTCACCCGCACTCCCGCCCCCGAGCCACGGCAACACGAGCGCCCCCCCGCACGCGTCCGCGCCCATCTCCTCAACCAGGTGGGCCGCCGCCGCCGCCGCCGACTCTGCGCCGCACACGACCGCAAAGCCCTGGCCTCTTCGCCCTCCCCGCGCGGGCTTGACGAGCAGGTGGCGGGTGTCGGCGTCGAAGCTGTTGTGCGTGCACCAGTTGGTGAGCGCTTTGGAGAGCTGCGGGGGATGGTGTGCACATTTTTTTAAATGTTTGCCGTATTTTGTTTCTTTGAGGTGGAGGGGGGGGGGGAGGCAGGGCTTGACGAGCAGGTGGTGGGCCTCGGAGTCGAAGCCGTTGTGGGTGCACCGGTTGATGAGCGCGTTGGAGAGCTGCGTGGGTGGGTAAATGTGTGGGAGGTGAGCAGGTGGAGGCTTTTGGGGCGTGTGTGTGTGTGGGGGGGGGGGGAGGGGAGAGGCAGGTCTTGACGAGCAGGTGGTGCTTGCGGGCGCCGGAGCTAGGGCTAGGGCACCTGCAACCTGAATCCCACCTCTTCCGCGCCCGCGTCCGCCTCTACATGGTGCGTCGGCAGCGTCTCAACCCTACTCCAGAAAGTGCCCCAGCTAGGCAGGCTGCTCATCTACCCTAGAACCTAAAACCCTCAAACCCGAATCCCACCTCTTCCGCGCCCGCGTCCGCCTCTACATGGTAAGTCGGCAGCGTTGGGTATCCGAGCGAGCGCAGCCGCTCCGTGAGAGCGGGGCCGTTGGACGACAGCGTCGCAGCGTCGCCAGACTGCAGGGTGTGTGTGTTGTGTGTGTGACAGGGCCGTACAGGGTGGTGGTGGTCGACGTCCGGGAAGCCGGACGTGGGGTGGCGTCTGCGTCCGGGTACCCGGACGCGGGTCTGGCTGGCCGTCCGGAAGTGTGAAAAGTGTGGACCCGTTTAATTTTTTTGCAGTGCCTCTGTCTCTGTCATTCGCTGTCTTCATGAGCCCTTCGAACATCACAAAGCCGGCTTATTCATCGCAGCATGGGGGGCAAAAAAACTGGCTTGAGTGCACGCTCGCCCAGACGAGTTGTTGCGCATGTTTACGCATGCATGCATGCATGCAGCGGAGGCCGGGGCGCAGCCTGTCCGGAGGTGGTGTTAGAACCAGTGATTCATTGTGTGTTAATCCAGATTATGGCATTATCTGCTGCAGCAGAGCCAGGGGGATCTTGGCGGCGGTCACACTTGAATCAAGCAACAGTGTGACCAACCACCGCGCCTCTTCAGCATCACAGCTCTTAGCGCGCGATGCGAACTGATCCGATGCTGGTCGCGAGGGATGCCAGGGGCCAGCGGAGAGGAGAGAAGAGGAGCCAGGGGAGAAAAAAACGGACGGAGGCAAAAAATGGCGTCCGGCAAGCCGGGCGGGGCCCTGCGGGCCCCAGCGTTGGCGTCCGGAAAACCGAACGGAGCCTGCCGCGCACGTCCGGATGGCCGCCCCTTCGGGGCGTTGGCGTCCGATCCGGACCCGTTTGAACGGCCCTGGTGTGTGTGTGTGTGTTGTATGTTGTTCACCCTATTGTTGGCGCACGGTTGGTCAACTTTGCGTGTTTTGTTTCTGTTTTTCGGCAATGCTTGATAGGAATCGACCTTGCCAGTGCCGGCAATGTCGAGGACCTGCCCAGGTCATCGGAATTATTCAACAGGCAAGGCAAAGCGGCACCACGGTATGCTCCCCACCTACCCCCCGATGACCGGCAGCCCAGCCGACTTTTTCGGCAATGTTTTCTTAGAAATTGACCTTGCCGGCAGGTCTTCGGAATTATTCAATCGGCAAGGCAAACCGGTACTACTACGGTATGCTCCGCACCTGCCCCCCAATGACCGGCAGCCCAGCCGTTGCGAGCCGAGCGAGCGCGCCGGCCATCGCGCCCGAGGACGGCGGGCCGCACAGCACGGGCAGCACGACGTCGCACGCGCCCGACGTGAGGGGGACGGAGAACTCGGGGGCGGAGAGCGAGGACGAGAGCGACGCCTCGATCGCCGCCGCGTTCGGCGCGGACAGCAGCTGCTGCGTCGACAGCGCGTGCAGCCCCGCGCCTGCGCGGTCGAGGTAGTACACGCGCACGGTCAGCCCCCGCGCGCCGTGCCGCCACTCCTCCACATTCGTACCGCCATCAGAGTGACCCTCGCCGCCATCAGAGTGACCTCCGTCGCCATCAGAGTGACCGAGGTGCGCGGCCGCGGCGACGAGCGCCGGGAGCGGCGCGGTGTGCAGCGCGGCCACGACGGCGCGCGCGGCGGTCACGGCGTCGGCCGCGTCGGCGAGGCTGCCGCCGGGCGCGCCGACGACGAGTGCGATCGTGAGGGGGGGGTCGGTCGTGACGACCTAAGATGGGGGGGGGGGATAAGTGCGTGGGTGATGAGGCAGGTGGGTGGAGATCCCGCAGAGGCTGCAGCCCCGGGCGCGCCGGCGACGAGGGCGATCGTGAGGGGGGGGATCGGTCGTGACAACCTGGTGCGCGCATGCATGTGTGTGTGTGTGTCTGTGTGTGCGTGAGAGAGAGAGAGAGGTGAGAGAAAGAGTTGGCTAGGCAGGCGTCTGCGAGTGCGACCGTGAGCAGGGGGTTGGTCGTGACGACCTGGTGCGCGCGTGTGTGTGTGTGTGTGTGTGTGAGAGTGCGGTGGCGGTTGTGGCAGGCAGGCCGCGTCGGCGAGGCTGCCGCCGGGCGCGCCGACGACGAGGGCGATCGTGAGGGGGGGGGGTCGGTCGTGACGGCCTAAGATGGGGGTGTGTGTGAAGTGAGTGGGTGATGTGAGTGGGTGAAGTGAGTGAGTGGGTGAAGGGGTAAGTGAGAGGGTCAAGTCGAGTGCGCCCATCGGAGACTCCACCTCGCCCTCCTCGCCCTCCCCGCCCCCCGCGCCGCCCTCGCCTAGTTCAGCTTTCTAGGGTTCATGGTTTTAGGGCTAGGGTTCATGGTTAGGGCTGAAACTCACCCTCAGATCAAGCGCGCCCATCGGAGACTCCACCTCGTCCTCCTCGCCCTCCGCGCCGCCCTCACCCCATCTCAACCCCAAACCCCCTACAAGAAGCCCTGAACCCTAGAGGCCCAGACGTGTTTTGGGCAAAATTTTTTTTTTTGGGGGGGGGGCTGTAAAACTCACCCTCAAGTCGAGCGTGCCCATCGGAGACTCCACCTCGTCCTCCTCGCCCTCCCCGCCCTCTGCGCCGCCCTCGCCGTCGGCGCCGCCCGTCGCGGCAGCCGCCTCGGCCTTCTCAAGCATGTATTCCTGCGCGTGTTTGTGGTTTGAGTCGGTTTGGCGCTCGGGTCTGAAAAGGTTTGGGGCTTTTAAGCGCCCGTCGCGGCCGCTGCCTCGGCCTTCTCAAGCATTATTACTGCGTGTGTTGGGATTCAGGTAAAGCATTTGGGTCGTGGGTTGGGGGTTTGGGGGGTGGCATTTGGGTTTCAAGGTGCTCCCCCCCCCCCCCCCCCCTGCCCCCCTTGTGCCCAACCCCACATGCTGTCGAAAAGGGCGAAGGCAATTTGTTGGTTGCCCCCCCCCCCCCCTTGTACCTTCCCCACCTCCCCCCACTGCGCGCGCATTCACACTTGGCTATCTTGACAAGAGGCCCAGTGCACATGTACAGGAATCAAGGGGGAAGCAGCCCCCCCCCCCCTTTCCCCCATGTGCCCAACCCCCCATGCTGTCGCGCAGGCGGGGGCGGTAACTGCTGTCACAGCACGTCATGCATGCTCAAGGCTAAGCTCCCTTGGTACCAATCAACAGGATGAGGTTCCAAGGAAGGCCGGGCTTGCAGAGTGCGAATCAAACAGGGTTCGGTACTGACGATAAGGGTTATTATAGGGGTTAACGGGCCTTCAGGTGTGTGGGGTCCGACGGAGTCAGTGACGGCACCGCTTTCTTAATGCAGCATGATGTGCCTCAGAAGTGTGTGTGGAGAGTGTGATTTTCTGGACCTTGCCCCATCCAGGGCAAGCGGCCGTCGGGGCCGACACGCGGGCCACAGGTCCCCCATACCATGGCCAACTTAAGTCTGGAAGTAGGGACCAAGCTGTGCAGCCCAGCATCTGTGGGATGCATGCAATTAATTCACCCCGCGGATTAAATCGCCCCCGGTCCTTATAGGGGTTAACCCGACCCTCATTTCAACCTTGGTATGAACTGACTTACTGCGGAAGTCTCTAGCTGCTTGCTCATCTCTGATCGCCGTAAACTACGACGTACAACTACCGTCCATATTGTTTGCCTTCGCGGGGCTAATCGAAGCTATAGTTGTTGAATGCGATTGTGGGGTCGTTTTTCGTCGTTTTGACGCCCAGACTCGCGATTTTCGACCATTCATATTAGTTTCTCAGCTTCGCGGGGGGGGGGTGAGGGGCAAAACACGACGCTCGTTCGCAAAGGCAAACCGCACGGAAGGTATACAGAAAACTGCACACATCCGCACCTTGCTCTCCGACATGAGGCCAGCGTACAAGCGGGACTCGAGCTCCTTGCGCGGGCCGCTCGCGCGGAGGCCGCGCGCGATGAGCTGCGCGTGTGTGTGTGCGCGTGTGTGCGTGTGTATATGTGCGTGTGTGTGTGTGTGTGTGTGTGCGCTCGCGCGAAGGTCGTGCGCGATGAGCTGCATGTGTGTGTGTGTGTATGTGTGCGTGCGTGTGTGTGCGTGTATGGCACGGGCCGATCGCGCGACGGCCGCGCGCAATGAGCTGCGTGGGGGGTGAGGGGATGCGGTGCTACGAGGGGGGGGGGAGTGATGTGGCACGGCAGGGCAGCGGTGCCCCCCCCCCCCCCCCCTCCGTGCATGCTCGCGCGGCACACACGCCAGCTGCGCGCGTGTGCGCGTAGCTATCGCGCAGGTCAGTGATTCCCCTGCAAGCCGTATACCGCTCCGAGCCGGATGTCCCATTTCCCAGAAAACCACCCCACACTTAGTGGGTGAGGGCGTGGAGCGATGCATTGGGAAGCTCTTGCCGAGAGC
This sequence comes from Chlamydomonas sp. UWO 241, assembly GCA_016618255.1. Classification (NCBI taxonomy): domain Eukaryota; kingdom Viridiplantae; phylum Chlorophyta; class Chlorophyceae; order Chlamydomonadales; family Chlamydomonadaceae; genus Chlamydomonas; species Chlamydomonas priscui. The sequence goes on along the minus strand of VFSX01000034.1, from coordinate 373,066 downwards.
AGCACAACGGCATGCGTTGCATGAATACCCGCTGTGTATTGTGCCTGGTATGAGCGGTCAAAGTTGCTGGAGCCGGCAAAACAACTAATTACTATAATCCTTCCCAGGGACCACTGGCGCAGGTCCATGCCGTGCACACGCCCCCCCCCCTCACCCCTGCTGTACACCCTGAAGCCCGACCTGACTCCAAAAAACAAAACTGCGCGCGCAGCTCCCCCCCCCGCACACACACAGTCACACACACACACACACGCACGCACACCTGTGCGCGCAGCTCTCGCAAGTTCATGACGTTCATGTGCGTGCGCAGCTCTCCTCCCCCCCTCCCACAACCACACCCATCAACCCACACACATAGACACATGCACGCGCACGCACGCACACATGTGCGCGCAGCTGTCACGAGTCCATGTCGTTCACGCGCGTACGCAGCTCCCCCCCCCACACTCTCACACACACACATACACACACACACACCTGCGCGCGCAGCTCTCGCGAGTCAAGTCGTTCACGCGCGTGCGCAGCTCCTCCCCCCTCACACACACACACACACGCACCTACAAACACACACACACATGTACACACAAACACACACTTGTGCGCGCAGCTCTTGCAAGTCAAGTCGTGCACGCGCGTGCGCAACTCTCCCCCCCCCTCACACACGCACACACGCACACACACCTGTGCGCGCAGCTCTCGCAAGTTCATGTCGTTCACGCGCGTGCGCAGGTCCTCGACGCTCGTCGACGACGACACCATTTCGGCCGCGCGCAGTGACTCGAGGTACGTCTGCATACGTGTGTGTGTGTGTGTATGTGTGTGTGTGTGTGCGTGTGTGTGTGTGTGTGTGCTCGACGCTCGTTGACTACAACACCCTCTCGGCAGCGCGCAGTGACTCGAGGTACGTCTGCATACGTGCGTGTGTGTGTGTGTGTGTGTGTGTTTGTGTGTATGTGTGTGTGTGTGCTCAACGCTTGTCGAAGCCGACACCACTTCGGCCGTGCGCAGTGACTCGAGGTACGTCTGCATGTGTGCGTGTGTGTCGTGTGTGTGTGTGCGCAGTTTATAGTGTGAGTGTGTGAACGTGTGTGTGTGTGTGTGTCCCTCCCCATGAAGGCACACGCCCCCCCCCACACACCCCCCCACACACACCTGCAGTCACCCCATCATCTAATAGCAGTTCCCGTCGCTCGGCCGCGCAAACACGTCGAGCGCGTCGCGCAGGTCCTGCACCTTCATCTTGACCTCCCCATGTACACACACACACACACGCAAGCTACACATGCAAGCTAGACACCCACATCCAGCCCAAACCTGCAGCCGCCCCATCATCTCGTAGCGGTTCCCGTTGCTCGGCTGCGCAAACACGTCGAGCACGCACCCCCACACACATTCTCCCTATGCACACACACACACACACACACACTCCCCACATGTGCCCCCCCCCCCACACACCTGCAGTCGCTCCATCATCTCGTAGCGGTTCCCGTCGCTCGGCTGCTCAAACACGTCGAGCGCGTCGCGCAGGTCCTGCACCTTCATCTTGCGGACCTCGCTCGACGACAGTGCCTCGTATGCGGCGCGGTCCGTCGGGCTGCCGCGCCCGGGCGCCGGCGCCAACGCTGCGGCCTTTAGGGGTTTCGGAAGGGGAGGGGTTGATCAGGAGGTAGAGGAGGTAGGGGAGGGGAGGGAATGGGGGGAGAGGCAGGCGCTGCCGGGGGGGGGGGAGTACGCGGCGTGGTCCATCGGACTGCCGCGCCCGGGCGCCGGCGCCAACGCAGCGGCCTAGGGTTCGGGATTGAGGGGCTTCAGGTTAAGGGATGGGTGAGTGTGAGGAGGGAGGGGGGGGGTTGAGGGAGGGAGTATGCGGCACGGTCCGTTGGGCTGCCGCGCCTGGGCGCTGGCGCCAACGCCGCGGCCTTAGGGGTTAAGGGAAGGGAGGGGTTTAGGGAGGGGAGGGGGTGATAAGGAGGGAGTTGAGGGGTTGTTCAGGAGGGAGGGGAGGGAGGGGAGGGATGTGGGGGAGAGGCGGGAGGCCCCAGGGGGGGGGGGATGGGGGCTCCTCGTACCAGTGACCCCCCCGCAAGCCGTATACTGCCCGGGGCCGGAGGGGAGGGGAGGGGAGGGGAGAGGGCCTTCCCGCATCGAGGTTCATTGTCGGGTGCAACATGCGAGTAGGCAGCCACCCACGCACGCACATGGCCCAGGGGCGTTCAGATGGACCCGTCCCGCATGGATGACAAACACATGCACACACACACACACACACACACCTCGGAATCGAACGACGCGAGGCCCGCCAGCCACGCGTGCAGCGTGGCGGCAGCGGCGGGCTCGTACTGCGCACGCGCGAGCGTGCTGTCGACCTCGGCGCGCGCCTTGATGGGTGCGACCTCGCCCGTGAGCTCGTCCTTTGTCCCGTAGTGCGCTGACTCCTTGGCGGCCTTGAGCTCCTTGTACAACTGGGTTGAGGGGTGATGGGTGCGAGTTTAAGTGACGAGAAGAAGTTTGGGGCGGGGCGCGGAGGGTGAGGGGTAAGGGTAGGGGGGGTCAAAGCCTTGATGGGTGCGACCTCGGCCGTGAGCTCCTTCTCCAACTGGGGAGGGACGCAGTTTGGGAGGGGAAGGGGGGGGGGGGGAGGGGAGGGAGAGGAGGGGGATGGGTCAAAGCCTTGATGGTTGCGACCTCGGTCGTGAGCTCGTCCTTTGTGCCGTGGTGCGCATGGCTGCCTTGAGCTCCTAGGACGAGACGAAGTTGGGGGCAGAGATGGGTGGGGTTCAGGGAAAAGGGTGGCGCAGGAGGGGGGCAAAGCCTTGTACAGTTGGGAAGAGAAGTTTGGGGCGGGGGGGGGGGGCGGAGGGGTAAGCCCTACAACAGCCCAACGTCTGAAGTTTGGGGCAACGCCGTTCCTGTTCCTGTTTCCGTTCCCGTTCCCATTTCCGTTCCCACTTCCGCTCCCGTTTCCATTCCCGTTTGATCTGCCAGGATAAGTGACACTGCGGTAGTGTGACCCCAAACCCCTGCCACACCTGCTGGCGCGTGAGATCGTCACACGCAGACCGCAGCGCGACGCTGCGGTCAAGGATTTTAACCGCAACCCTAGTCTAATTTCACGGGGTTAACGCTGTACGGGTACAGCGCTGTGCACCTCAATTTTGTGCGCTCGGCACTGGAGCTGTGGTTGGTCTATTTGGGCGTGGGGCTGATCAATGACAGCTCACCTGTCAGGCTCTCTGCTGGTTGCCTTCGATGTTTGAATACTCAAGGCCGCGTCACGCGGTGCCCGAGGAACTCAGTTTTTTTGTTTTGCTCATGGAAGTATATCTCATGGCCCATGCTGTAGCTGATGTGCTGCTTGCGTGGTATGTGCACTTCATGCATGCATCCAGCGCCCCGGCGAGGCGCATGGCGTGGTGTCCATGCTGTGGCTGATATGCTGCTTGTGAGGGGTTGATTTGCGTGGTGTGTGAACTGCATGCATATGCAGCGCCGCAGCGCATACCACACCGCCCCTGGCGCGCACCTCACTGCCCCTGGCGCACACACATCGCATGCGTGGCGCACACACATGGCATGGCGTGATCCATGCATCCCATGCATCCCATGCATGCATCTGCTAGCTCCTTTGCACCGTGATGCCATGGCATCATCAAATCGCACACCAATCGCCACTCGTAGCAGCAGGGAGGGAGGGGGCCCGAACCGGTCCATACATCTTCAAACAAAAAATTGGCAACATCCCCCAGCGACATGCGCATCCCCCAGCGACACGCGCATTTCACTAGTTACGTACAGGCTAACCTCAAAGCAGAGGAGAGAAGTGAAGGGACGCACGGCATGGCTAGCTGACGTATTCTTGTTGCGCTCCGAGACTGTTGCGTTTGCGCCCTGCAGACTTACGCTTCCGGCGTCACGCGCATCGCACTAGTGACGTAAGGCTAGCCTCACAGCAGCGGAGAGAGGCGAAGGGTCAGGACGGCACGCTGCGTGGCGCGGTCCATACCGGAGAAAAGACTGCCCCGGGGTCGCACGCTTTGTCGAAAACGCCGACGCTACTACCTACGCTAGGCCTCGCTGGTTCTGTCATCGCATGTCTCCGACCCGGGCGCGGCGCGGCGATGAGGATCTCCTGTCGACAGACGCCTTTCCGAATTCCGCTGCAGACAGTCCCAAGTCACTTCGTTCCTCGGGGAATTGCGACTCCTGATACACATGCTCAGGCGAATTCCTAGTGTGCTCAAACCCTTAACCCTACACCCTTGCACACCTGCTGGCGCGTGAGCTCGTCGCACGCGGAGCGCAGCGCGACGCTGCGGTACGCGATCAGCAGCTCGTACGTTGCGTCGTCGATGTCGAGGACGTCTGAGTCGGCAGCTGCGGCACCGCCGGCCATCTCCTCCTCTGCCTCGCGCGCCAGCTCCCTGCATAGGCACGGGGGGGAAGGGGGGGGGGTCACAATCAGTGCCAAAGCTCCAGCATGATCAATCAACGCAGGAGACCTGCCAAAAGGGCCACGGTAGCGCCGGCCATCTCCTCCTCTGCCTCGCGCGCCAGCTCCCTGCAAAGGCACGGAGGGTCACAATCAGTGTCAAAGCTGGTTCAAAGCTGATCCAAGGCTGGTAGCGCCGGCCATCTCCTCCTCGTCTGTCTCGCGCGTCAGCTCCCTGCACAGACAAGGGGTTTCACAGTCATATGTCGGTGGTCAAAATCAGTTCCAAAGCTGCACCAGGATCAATCAAAGCAGGGGACCTGCCAAAAGTCGAAAGGGCCTCGGTCGCGCCGGCCATCTCCTCCTCTGCCTCGCGCGCCAGCTCCCTGGACAGCACAGTAACAGCAACATCAGCTTTCTAGCAAAGACTGACGCGTAGTCCTGGTAACACCGCCAAGACCCAAGTCCAGCTCTGGACCTTGTGAGGCGCGCCGACTCATTGCAAAGCACAGTCGAAAGCAACGCGCGAGCGAGTCTGCGCGGGAAAAACACCGGGCATCATACACGCCGGGTGAACTGACGTGCGCTCATGAGCAATGACTGGATCATGTGCCGCGCGCGCTCCTGCTCGCTGCCCCCCCCCCCCCCAATAGCATCCACACCTCTCCAGCTCAGGCGCCAAGCCACTGTCCCTGCCCCACCCCACCCCCGGTGATTTCCTCAGTGATTTCCCAGTGATTTCTTCAGGGGTTAAATTGTTTTCCCCCAACCATGTGACTGAAATTCCGCACAGTCCCCATACCTTTCCCCCACTGGAAAATCCCACTGTTGCACCTCCCCCGCGGCCGAACATCTAGCGCACTCCCTCCTCCATCCCGCGACCTGCACCCAAGTGCGCTGCGTAGCTGACACCCTTGGCTATCATGGGACTGAGCTAGGGGGCTGGGCGTGGCGCACTGAGCGTGCGGGGGCGTCTGGGTAATGACTGTTGTCACACCACATTGGGAGATGCCCGCCCGGCCCCCTGCGCCGGCTCCTGGCCCTCCCAGAGGCTTCGCCATTAACCCATGGGCATAGAAGCAGCCGATCCTAGGAGCTGCGGGGACCCCGGCGCTGCGGATCGCCGAGCTGCGAACTCAGCATCGTGAGTGTCGTGCCCATCGCATGCAGCAGCAGGGAAGCGCGCACGGTCTTCCCAGCCCTTCGGTTGATCGTAGTTCTGATGCAGGGCGCGATTGGAGGTGGTGAGAGCGCACCAGTGCGTAGCTGGTGACATGGTGCTGATCTCAGGCAGCATGCGCGCAACAACAGCTGCACAAGAGCAGCCATAACTCCCTCCACACGCAATGGATCTCCGCGTTTCGACGTGCGTTGGAAAGCTGGGATCAAGCGCTTACTAGAGGAGCTTGTAATTGCACCATGCGTGCGATGCATGAGCACACCCAACAGCATGCATGGGCCTTGCATGGCGCATGCAAGCGCACCGCAAACCGCCAAATCCAAGGTCGCCGCTTTGTGTATGGCTTCAATATATGTCGACTAGCACGCCTGCCAGTTTTCTCACGATTTCAGAATGGTTAAGGCCTCCCTGAGTGGTGTGACGTTGAAGCCTGTTTGGGCTCCAGTTCACTCCCAAAGCGTGCCTGGCCGCCCCCCGCCGGCATTTACACTGCCAGCATGTGTCACACGTCCGTGGGCGCGAGGGGGACGTCGGGGAATGCGTGGAGGGCGGTAAAGATCGCTGAAATGTCAAAAAATGTCCACACTTTCTTCACACCCACAAAATCGCAAACCTTACCATCTAAGGTCGCCCGCGTTGCCCATAGCATAATTTCACTCCAGGAACACGCGGTTTCGGTTTCGTCGATTTTCATTATGGTTACGAAGGTCCCCCTTGGCTCGGCCCCCGCCAGCAGTGACATGTTCAGGGACCATTTCACTCCGAAGGCGTGCCTGTACGCTCCGTCACCCCCCCCACCCAGCATTGTCCGATGCCAGCATGCACCACACTTCCCTCTGCGCGCGGAGGGCCGTCGGTAATGGTCGCAGCGCGCTGCAAATCGGGAAACAGTCCACACTTTGCACACACCCGCAAAATCGCAAACCTTACCATCTAAGGTCGCCCGCGATGCCCGTAGCACATCTACAACCCATGAACATATATTTTCAGTTTCGTCGATTTTCATGGTTAAGATGTTCGGCGGGGGTTTGGAGCCTCAAGGAAAATGTATGGGGACTGTGGAATTTCCGGCTGTGTCAGGCTGTGTACGGAGAAAAACACATCACTGCCCCCCCAACACACACACCTCCATCTCTGGCGCCAGGATCGTTGCCAGCACACACACACACACACACACACACACACACACACACACACACGCACCTCTCCAGCTCCGGCGCCAGGATCGCGGCCAGCCGGTCGACGAGCGCATCGAGCCCCCCCCCCCTCCCATCCAACACACACACACACACACACACACACACACACACGCGCACGCACACACACACGCACCTCTCTAGCTCCGGCGCCAGGATCGCTGCCAGCCGGTCGACGAGCGCGTCGTGCCCGCCGCTCGTGTCCTCGCCGCGCCCATCGAGGATGTCCACAATCTCCTCGATGCTCATCTCGTGCAGCTGGGCCTGCGCGCACAAATGAGAGATGTTGGTTATGTTGTTAGACCATACTATTAAGGATTTTGGGGCCGGGGACCGTTCCAGTCAGCGCCAGTCGGCTTTGTCGGCTTGACTGGCCACAAGGCCACTACTGTGACCCTGAGGAAGGTCCTCTCCTATATGCTCCTTGCCAGACATGTCTCTCAGAGACCGCTGTATGGGGTAGTTGAGCCTGCGCGCACAGCAGCTTTTTTTTTCTGGGAGCCGGCGCGCGGACCATTGGCCCGTTGACCGCCTTGACCGCTGCCTTGGCATCGACTGTTGACCCTCAAATATAGGCGATTTTCAAGCTCATGACAAGATCTATCTGATGCGTTCGTCAGACCATCAAGCAACTTCAGTGATCCTTGGGAAGGATTAAGCAATAAATATTATTCCGTGTTTTCTCCGCTTTTTCCCTGCACAATTGTTTTTTCCTCCTTTTTCCCTGCACAATTGATTTTTTCCCCCGAGCGGAAAAGCGGAAAAGCCTACAAAGCAATTAATAAAAAAAATCCGCTCAAATTCCGCTCCGAGCGGTATACTGCCACAGCAAGGATCACTGAGCAACTTGGTTGGTTGAACTCTATCTGACAGGATCGTCAGTAGCCAATGGCTCCCAATGGCTCCCAGGAGCCCAAAACAAAATGAATGGCGCACAGATGAGAGGTTTCCGTTAAAGTGTATTGAGACCATACTATTTAGTGCTTTGGGGGTGTCAAGAGCGGGGGCGAATTACTCCACGGGGTGAATCAATCCATTTGGTACTTGCAAGCAGCCCCACGATTGTGATCCGCCGCATATACATGGTAATGATGCGCCCCTCGATGCCGGCTGGATGCAGTGCCCGTCCTTGCCGCCCACGCACAGCCCAGGTGACGCAGCAAACTCTCCCCATGCCGGCAGAGCGCGCTCTCGAGTACATCCAGGCTTAACGTACGCGCCCGGAGGACCCCGGGCGTGCGTTAAGGCCTAGGCTAGATACCTAGCTAGGGCGGCTCTACTCGGAGAGCCCGCAAGGCCACGCAGTGCGCCGCCAGCCTAGCAGAGGCGCACAGATGGGAGGCAGAACATACACCTCGGTGTATGTTTTTGTGTGTGGAGAAACCAAAGCACCATGGGTGCCCTTTGCCTGTGCGTCTGGTTACTGTCTCGAGCCCCGCCCTGCCCCCCCCCCCCCCCCCCCCCCGCGAAGCTGGAAACCCTCACAAACTCGCCGAAAAAAACTCGTGGAAAAAAACTCGTCGAAAAGGTCGAGTCACAGAAAAAACCAAAAACCAAAAACCAAAATAAAGTGCAAACTTTGATGCCTCAACCCTCAACCCTAAAACTTAAAGTGAACACCTTGGTGCCGTCGGTGTCGTCATACTCGCCCCCCCATCTGCGCGCCCCCCTCGCGGCGTTTCCCGACCCCGCCTCGCGCCCAGGACCCTTCCAACACACCCCGCAACGATCCATCTGGGTTTGGGGCCACTTAAGGCGGGTGCGTTTTGACCTTGGGCAGCCCTACCTTGATGCCGTCGGCGTCGTCGTACTCGTCGTCGGCGGCCGGCGGTGGTGCGCTGCGCGGGGTGATGGAACAGGGTTTTAGAGTCGTAAGGGTTTAAGGCTAGGGGTGAGGAGTAGCGGGTGGCCCGGTCTGGAGCGGTGGATCTGACAAGGCGACCAGCATGCAGTGCGGCTCCCGTAAGGCCTCCTGATGTCCTTATGTCCAGATACATATAGCCTACGTATAGCCTACGTAAAGAGTCTACGCATAGCCTACGTATAGCCTATAGCCTACGTATAGCCTACGTATAGCCTACGTATAGCCCACGTATAGCCTACGTATAGTCTACATACAGTCTACGTATTGCCCACGTATAGCCTACGTATAGCCTACGTATAGCCTACGCATAGCCTATAGCCTACGTATAGCCTACATATAGCCTACGTATAGCCTAAAGCCTACGTAGGATTCCTACATAGACTGGGTGCCTCGACAGAATCCCTCAGGGCCGGTCGCCGGTCGCTCGCGGCTGGCGGGGGAGTGCATCCACCGCCATGCACGTGGATGACGGATTCAAGTTGGTTGGGCAACTCTCATGGTGAATCAGACTTAGCCCCTTCGCCCCCCCCTCCCCCCCACACACACACGCACACATGCGTGTGTGTGCGTGTGTGTGTATGCATGTGCCTGCGTGCGTGCAAACGGTTTCGGTGTGCGTGGGATGAATGACCCAGTGGGGCACTGGTGGCGTGTGAACGCCTGCGCCAAGGGCAAAGTGAGCCAACGGTTGGTGTCGGGCGCACACAAGTCCCCCGTGCCATGGGAGGTGCAACGGAGGGAGGTTTATAGATACGCGCCCCTGCTCCCGCTTATGAGGTGGGGGGACAGTGTGCATGCGGCAGCGTGCATGCAGTCCCTGTGCGCACTCATATGATAGCGCAAGCATGCCTAGGCATCCGCGAATGCCACATAAAGCCCCCCGCTCACCCCCCCCCCCGGGTATGTGTGTGTGCATGCGTGCGTGGAGTGGAGTGGAGTGGGTGTGCGTGGGATGAATGACCCAGTGGGGCACTGGTGACGTTTGAACGCCTGCGCCAAGGGCAAAGTGAGCCAACGGTTGGTGTCGGGCGCACACCAAATCCCCCGTTCCATGGGAGGCAGCGGGGGAAGATATAAGATAAACGCCCGTGCTGTCGCTCACGAGGAGAGCGGGCAACGTGTGTGCGGCATGCGGGCAAGCAGCTTGTGTGCGTGAGGACTAGCATGCTCGCGGGGCATGCATGGGCAGGGAGCACGGATGCCACCTAAAGACCCCCAGCCGATTTGTGTGCCTGTGCGCGTGCATGCGAGTGTACATGCACGCATGGAGTGGAGTGGGTGTGCGTGGGATGAATGACCCAGTGGGGCACTGGTGGCGTGTGAACGCCTGCGCCAAGGGCAAAGTGAGCGGACGGTTCGTGTTGGGCGCGAACCAAATCCCCCGCGCGATGGGAGGCAACGGGGGGAGGTTTAAAGATACGTACCCCTGCTCCCGCTTATGAGCAGGCTGTGTGCATGTCACATGCGGCAAGACGCCCCATGTGCGTGTATGTGGGTGCTCATGTGATCGCATGGACATGCACAAGGATATTACAACTCCCTCCCCCCCCGGTATGTGCGCGTGTGCATGCGCGTGCGTGCGTGCGTGCAAACGTGTTCAGTGTCCGTGGGTTGAATGACCCAGTGGGGCTCTGGTGACGTGTGAACGCCTGCGCCAAGGGCAAAGTGAGCCGACGGTTGGTGTCGGGCGCACACCAAATCCCCCGCGCGATGGGAGGTGCAACGGGGGGGAGGTATAAGATATACGCCCCTGCTCCCGCTCATGAATAGAGCGGGCAACGTGCATGCGGCATGCGGGCAAGCGGTCCGTGTGTGCATGCGCGCGATCATGCTTGCAGGGCATGGGTGTGCGTGTGGATGCCGCATGAAGCCCCCCAGTCGGTTTGTGTGCGAGTGCATGCGTGTGTGCGCGCGTGTGTGCGTGTGTGCGTACGAATGTGTTAGGTGTGCGTGGGTTGAATGACCCAGTGGGGCACTGTTGGCGTGTGAACGCCTGTGCTCAGGGCAAAGTGAGCCGACGGTTCGGGTCGGGCGCACACCAAATCCCCCGCACGATGGGAGGTGCAACGGGGGGGAGGTATAAGATGTACGCCCCTGCTCCCGCTCACGAGGAGAGTGGGCAACGTGCGTGCGGCATGCGGGCAAGCGGCCCGTGTGTGCATGCGCGCGATTGCAGGGCATGGGTGTGCGTGCGGATGCTGCATGAAACCCCCCAGTCGGTTTGTGTGCGAGTGCATGCGTGTGTGCGTGCATGCGTGTTAAGTGTGCGTGGGATGAATGACCCAGTGGGGCACTGGTGGCGTGTGAACGCCTGCGCCAAGGGCAAAGTGAGCCAACGGTTGGTGTCGGGCGCACACCAAGTCCCCCGTGCGGTGGGAGGCAACGGGGAGAGGTTTATAGATGCGCGTCCCTGCTCCCGCTTATGAGCAGGCTGCGTGCATGTCACATGCGGCAAGAGGCCCCATGTGCGTATGTGTGTGTGTGCTCATATGATCGCATGGGCATGCACCAGGATATTACACTATCCCCCCCCCCGGCATGTGTGCGTGTGCATGCGTGTGTGCATGCGTGCGAACGTGTTAAGTGTGCGTGGGATGAATGACCCAGTGGGGCACTGGTGGCGTGTGAACGCCTGCGCCAAGGGCAAAGTGAGCCAACGGTTGGTGTCAGACGCACACCAAGTCCCCCGTGCGGTGGGAGGCAACGGGGGGAGGTTTATAGATGCGCGTACCTGCTCCCGCTTATGAGCAGGCTGTGTGCATGTCGCATGCGGCAAGAGGCCCCATGTGCGTGTGTGTGTGTGCTCATATGATCGCAGGGCATGCACTAGGATATTACACTATCCCCCCCCCCCCCGACATGTGTGCGTGTGCATGCGTGTGTGCATGCGTGCGAACGTGTTAAGTGTGCGTGGGATGAATGACCCAGTGGGGCACTGGTGGCGTGTGAACGCCTGCGCCAAGGGCAAAGTGAGCCAACGGTTGGTGTCGGGCGCACACCAAGTCCCCCGTGCGGTGGGAGGCAACGGGGAGAGGTTTATAGATGCGCGTCCCTGCTCCCGCTTATGAGCAGGCTGCGTGCATGTCACATGCGGCAAGAGGCCCCATGTGCGTATGTGTGTGTGTGCTCATATGATCGCATGGGCATGCACCAGGATATTACACTATCCCCCCCCCCGGCATGTGTGCGTGTGCATGCGTGTGTGCATGCGTGCGAACGTGTTAAGTGTGCGTGGGATGAATGACCCAGTGGGGCACTGGTGGCGTGTGAACGCCTGCGCCAAGGGCAAAGTGAGCCAACGGTTGGTGTCAGACGCACACCAAGTCCCCCGTGCGGTGGGAGGCAACGGGGGGAGGTTTATAGATGCGCGTACCTGCTCCCGCTTATGAGCAGGCTGTGTGCATGTCGCATGCGGCAAGAGGCCCCATGTGCGTGTGTGTGTGTGCTCATATGATCGCAGGGCATGCACTAGGATATTACACTATCCCCCCCCCCCCCGACATGTGTGCGTGTGCATGCGTGTGTGCATGCGTGCGAACGTGTTAAGTGTGTGTGGGATGAATGACCCAGTGGGGCACTGGTGGCGTGTGAACGCCTGCGCCAAGGGCAAAGTGAGCCGACGGTTGGTGTCGGGCGCACACAAAGTCCCCCACGCGATGGGAGGCGCAACGGGGAGGTATGTAGGTATGCGCCCCTGCTCCTACTTACGAGTTCAGGTGGCAGTTTGAACGCGGCAGTGTGCATGCGGCATGCGGCATGCGGCCATGTCGTCGCAAACCTCCGCAAACCCTCTGAGCCAAGCCACTAACTAAGGATGCCCCTAGTGAGTGAAGGGTGTGGAATCCCCACGCTTCCACATGAATGGACCTCTCTTATGCTAAGCACTGGATGGAGGGGACAATCAATAGGGAGGCGGGTCTCCTGACATTCATAGCCACTAACGCCCTTCCCGAGAGCTCGTCAACAACCCTGAAGAGTTGCTGTACCTGTGCGCAATCATGATCGTGCATCTTGGGCATCTGCGGATGCCACATACACAGTCCCCCCCACCGGTACGTGTGTGTGCGTGCGTGCGTGCAGACATGCGAACGATGTGGGTGTGCGTGGGATGAATGACCCAGCGGGGCACTGTTGGCGTGTGAACGCCTGCGCCAAGGGCAAAGCGAGCCCACGGTTGGTTTCGGGCGCACACTTAACCCCCCGCGCGATGGGAGGCGCGACGGGGAGCGATAAGCACGCGCCCATGCTCGCTCACAGTGTACATGCGGCATACAGCCCCGTGTGCGCGTTTTGCGAAAGCATGAACGCCATGCATGCATGGGCACGCATGCAGCCCACCTCGCCACGGCCTCAAAGTGCTTCTCCAGCTTGTCCACCAGTTCCGCCTTCTTGAACCCAGTGTACTTCAGGCCCTCCTTCTTGCACAGCTCCTTCAGCGCCACGTACGTCATCGCGTCCAGGTCGTCGGGGCTATGGCCGCTCCTCGAGTCGCCGCCACTCGCGCTGCGATGCATGCACCATCGTGCACGCATCAGGCGTGCACTCCCAGCGTCGCAACGTGACCAGTGACCCGATGCGATGCGATACCATCGTCGGCCGCTGGGGCCATGCAGGGCGGACACATGCATGCAACCCCATGCCGCCACGCCACGCCACGAAGTCGCCCCCCTCCTCGTCGGCGACCCCTTCGCCACCCCCTCCATCGCTCCATCCATCACCCAGGTACCCTGGAGTGTACCTGGATCGCGTTGCGCCGACGAGCAGGCGCCGCCGCGCGGATGATGCCCAGACACACGGCGCTGCCACAGCACTGCGACCAGCGAGGGCCCCACGGGCAACCAACACGGGGCGGTGGGTCCATCGGGGACCCGGGCGCCCCGATGGCACCGCTCGTGCGCCGAACAGCATGGGAACTGGGACCGCGCTGATGCTTTCACTGAGACATAGCGCGTACAATCGGGCTGTCGATGCGATGTGCTCCTATCACTGCCCCTCGAGGCTGCAACCGATCAGGGGCCACCACGCCGATGGGGCTTGCGTGCTTGTGCTCTGATGGCGCCGATGATTAGCAATATCTGTGTGGGGGTGTTGAGTTTGTTGTTGACATTCGTGCGAGCGCCTGGTCGTGGTTCCTGAACCTGGTTGCGTACATAATATTCAACACGCCTCATAAATCAAGTTAAGTGAAGTGAGAGAGTGAACCTTGCGGGCCGCGCGGCGACAATTTTGTTTTGTTTTTTTATTTCAGTGCATATTCCCATGGGGAGGGCTCCCTGACTGACTGACTGAGCTCGCCATCTCATCATTTTTGAATTGCTGCCATTGCCATTGCTGCCCTGCTGCCCTGGCGGACCTTGCCACGCGTGCAAACCCCACACCATGGCCAGAGAAAATCGCGCGTCTGCAGCGACATGAATCTCTTGCCTCTCCACGCCTCCCCACCACCCCACCTGACCAACATGTCCCCCAAGCTTGAGTCCAAGGCTAAGGAGATTGAGGTGCGGCAGTGCTTGGGGTCGCCATGCATGTGGCCGCCGTCATCCCCGTAGGCAGGCCCTCACGCCCCCGCTCTGTGCTCCGCAGGAGGTCGAGGACGACGAGGACGTCTCCGACGACTCCGATGACGAGGTGCCCGACCTCGACGGCGGTGAGGCGGGGCGCTAGGGGGCTGCGGCAGGATCTTCTTCGGACGCTTCTCCAGCACCAGCCCAGCCGTGGGGCCAGCGCACTACCACCCAATTGCATGCGGACGGGACGCGTGTGCATGGCTGAATGTGTTGCTGCGCCTGTGTGCCGCGCCGTGAATGCACAGACGACGATGCTGTCGGCAAGGGCAAGCAGAGCCGCTCGGAGAAGAAGAGCAGGAAGGCGATGCAGAAGCTGGGCATGAAGCCGGTGTCCGGCGTGTCCCGCGTCACCATCAAGAAGAGCAAGAACGTGAGCGGAGGAGGAGAGGATTGGGGCGGCGTGCTGCGGGCCCCCAGCAAGCGAGCGAGCGTGCATGCATGGATGCGGCAGGGCGCGGCGTGCAGCGGGAGTGCATGCATGGATGGAGAGGGGGATCGCGCAGGGTGGGGGGGTGCGAGGGTGTCAGGACGACCTGCATGGGGAGGCATGGAGTGGAGCGATCACCAGCATTGATCAGCATGCAATCACCCTATCCCCCCCCTTCCCCCACAGATCCTCTTCGTCATCTCGAACCCCGACGTGTTCGCCTCCCCGGCGTCTGACACCTACGTCATCTTCGGCGAGGTGCGCAAACGCACGCATGCGCACGCACGCACGTGCACAGTCGTGCTGTGCCCCACACGCTGTGGCAGGCGGTGGGTGTATGGGCAGTGTGAATGCGCACGCTGGGCGTGGCGTGCACCCACGTCCCACGTTCGCTCGCTCACGCATGCACGCCTCCCGTCCCTCCACCCCCAACTCTCCCACCCCACACACTTCTCCCACACACACCAACAGGCCAAGATCGAGGACCTGAGCGCGCAGGCGCAGACGGCCGCCGCGCAGCAGTTTGCCGCGCCCAAGCCCGAGTCGGCGCAGGTTGAGAACAAGGCGAGCGTGGCGCCCGTCGACGACGACGACGAGGACGTGGACGACTCTGGCGTGGAGCCCAAGGACATTGAGCTGGTCATGACGCAGGCAAGTGTGTCGCGGTCAAAGGCGGTCAAGGCACTGAAGAACGCGGACGGCGACATCGTATCTGCGATCATGGAGTTGACGATGTGAGATTTATCAAAAAAAATCGAACAAAAAAGTCAAAATGTCATGGCGGCTAATCTCGGTGGTTGATTCACGTGCATCTTCGCATTCTGTGCCCGATTGACCCCTGTGTAAGCAGAGAGGCGCACATTGCGTGATAAATGCCACTCGTCCACTACTGCTCGAGGCGCTGTTGGAGTCGTATGGCCGCCCTGTCGGCCGAGGTGCAGGAGGGGTGTGGGGGTCTGCTAAGGTCGTGCTGTGTCTGTTCATGATCTGATTGCGTGCGTTCCCGCAAACAAGGCAAGTGCGTTGGGCGCAGCAGTGTTCCTTTGCTGTCTCTCGACCACCACCAGCTGCAGCAACGACAATACTTGGTCGCGACAAAATCTCTGCTAGCTGTCCCGAAGGACACACACCCTCAAAACTACTGCTTTGTTGAGCTCTGTGGCCCACATCGCGCCCTGCACGCATCTCGTCTATCTCTCTCGAATGTGCACGGCACAGCCAGGCCCTGGGGGGCTGGTACAGCCAGGGGCGCCCCCCCCCCACGCGCGCGCGTGTGCGGCCCAAACGGCTATGCCTTGAGCGCCCCAACGTCCCAAATAACGCTCGCGGCGGGGCCTCAACGCGCGATCCGATGGGGCGGCGGGCCGCGTCAGAAGCGCTCCGGTGCCTGCGTCCTCTCCCCCGCCCCACTCGCGTGCCTGACGACGTAGTTTGGCTGCCCGTCCTTTCCAAGCAGACCTGCCTGGCTGGCCATCCACTCCACCCGCCCGGCGGTCGCGACGGCGATCACCTCGCGCAGCACGCCCTCGTCCTGCGTGTGTGTGTGTGCATGTGTGAGCGTGTGAACGAGTGAGTGTGCGCGCGCGCCTGTGTGTGTGTGTGAGAGAGAGCGTGTGTACGCGCCCTGTGTGAAACCGAAAGTAACCCACCCGCTTGACAACCTCCTCCTCGTCCACAGCCTCCCCCGCAAGGCACGCACGCACGAGCGCTGCCCCCCCCACTCACGCACACAACCACAGCCACACAGCCAGAATACCCGAAACCGAAAATAACCGAAAGCAACCCACCCGCTTGACAACCTCCGCCACGTCCACAACCTCCTCGGCGAGGCACGCGTGCACGGACGCTGCCCCCCCCACTCACACATACAACCACAACCACACACCCAAAGTACCCGAAACCGAAAATAACCGAAAGTAACCGAAAGTAACTCACCCGCTTCACAACCTCCTCCACGTCAACAACCTCCTCCGCAAGGCACGCGCGCACCGACGCGATGAGCTCCTGGTAGCTCGGCGCCGACGCAATCTCGCTGGCAGTGGGCGATGCGTCGCTCCCGAACACCTTGCGCCGGACCTACGTGTGTGTGTGTGTGCGTGAGTGTGTGTGTGTGCGCGCGCGCGCGCGTGTGTGTGTGTGTGTGTGTGTGTGTGTGTGTGTGTGTGCGAGCGTCTGCATGTGTGCGCGGTGGCAGGGGGTGCGCACAACACGCCCCCCCCCCGCATGAACGCACCTTCTCCTCTGTCGTGAGGAATGTTCCGTGCTGCACGCCGAACGGGATGCGGCCGGTGCGCCTGTATGGCGCACTCTTGTACAGGTCCATGAGCTCGAAAAGCGCGCCCTGCGTGTGTGTGTGTGTGCGTGTGTGTGTGTGTGTGTGGATGTGTGTGTGTGCGCGTGTGTGCGCGCACAAGTTCTGTCAGTGTGTATGGCGCGCTCTTGTACAGGTCCATGAGCTCAAAAAGCACGCCCTGGATGTGTGCGTGTGCGGCGCCGTTGCATAGGTGTATGATCTCACACAGCGAAGAGAGAGAGAGGGTGAAAGTGAGTGAGAGAGTGAGATGAGAAATCGTGAGATTTGAGACGAGAGAGAGAGAGAGTAACACACCTTCATGAACGTGCGCGGGATTACAATGTTGAGCAGCCCCCCGTGTTGAGCAGCCCCCCCCCGCAAATGTAACCGAAAACCGAAAGTAACCGACAGCAGCACATGCCCTCCGCACCTTCATGAACGTGCGCGGGATGACAATGTCGAGCAGTCCCTTGTTAAGCAGGTACTCTGCGGTCTGGAAGTCGTCAGGGAGCTGCTCGTTGAGCGTCTGCTCGATGACGCGCCTGTGGTGTGTGTGTGTGTGTGTGTATGTGTGTGTGTGTACTACATAGGACATGCGCCCTGTTTGATACGGACATTATAACGCCCACCGTCTGACGAAACTGATGGTGGCGCCGGGCACAGAGACCATGATGCCTCCGAGCATGCACTAAGCGTGCACCCCCCGCTCCCCCACTCACAAACATAATGGGGTTCTCGGGGTTTAACCTAGGGCAACCCACCGTCACCGCAAAGCCGATGATGGCGCCCGGCTCCAAGATAATGATGCCTTTGAGCATGGACTGAGCCCCCCCCCCCCTGCCCCCCCTCAAAAGGCGTTTTCGTTTTTTTCCAGTAACATCAGCTTTCCAGCAAAGACGACCTTCTAGTCCTAGAACCACCGCCTAGACCCAACCTAACCTAGGGTGACCTTTCGTCCGGCGAAGCCAACGATGGCGCCCGGCTTCGAGATGATGATGTCTCCGAGCATGCACCGAGCATTGCCCCCACCCACCCCACACACGCCCCAGATGCGGTTTCGGAGTTCAAGCTAGGGTAACCTACCGTCCGGCGAAGCCGATGATGGCGCCCGGCTCCGAGATGATGATGTCACCGAGCATCCCGAACGATGCGGTCACGCCACCGGTCGTGGGCGACGCGAGCAGCGCGATGTAGAGCAGGTGGGCCTCGTTCTGTGTTTTGGGGTTTGGGGTTCAGGGTTGAAAACCTTACTAGGTTTTAGGGTTATACGGCGACGCGGTCACGCCGCCGGTCGTGGGCGACGCGAGCAGCGTGATGTAGAGCAGGTGGGCCTCGTTCTGTGTTTTGGGGTTGGGGGTTCAGGGTTAAAAACCTTCATAGGTTTTAGGGTTTAGCGGCGACGCGGTCACGCCGCCGGTCGTGGGCGACGCGAGCAGCGCCATGTAGAGCAGGTGGGCCTCGTTCTGTGTTTTGGGGTTTGGGGTTCAGGGTTGAAAACCTTACTAGGTTTTAGGGTTATACGGCGACGCGGTCACGCCGCCGGTCGTGGGCGACGCGAGCAGCGTGATGTAGAGCAGGTGGGCCTCGTTCTGTGTTTTGGGGTTTGGGGTTCAGGGTTGAAAACCTTACTAGGTTTTAGGGTTATACGGCGACGCGGTCACGCCGCCGGTCGTGGGCGACGCGAGCAGCGTGATGTAGAGCAGGTGGGCCTCGTTCTGTGTTTTGGGGTTTGGGGTTCAGGGTTAAAAACCTTCATAGGTTTTAGGGTTTAGCGGCGACGCGGTCACGCCGCCGGTCGTGGGCGACGCGAGCAGCGCCATGTAGAGCAGGTGGGCCTCGTTCTGTGTTTTGGGGTTTGGGGTTCAGGGTTGAAAACCTTACTAGGTTTTAGGGTTATACGGCGACGCGGTCACGCCGCCGGTCGTGGGCGACGCGAGCAGCGCGATGTAGAGCAGGTGGGCCTCGTTCTGTGTTTTGGGGTTTGGGGTTCAGGGTTGAAAACCTTACTAGGTTTTAGGGTTATACGGCGACGCGGTCACGCCGCCGGTCGTGGGCGACGCGAGCAGCGTGATGTAGAGCAGGTGGGCCTCGTTCTGTGTTTTGGGGTTTGGGGTTCAGGGTTAAAAACCTTCATAGGTTTTAGGGTTTAGCGGCGACGCGGTCACGCCGCCGGTCGTGGGCGACGCGAGCAGCGCCATGTAGAGCAGGTGGGCCTCGTTCTGTGCGTTGTGTTTTAGGGCTTGGGATTTCAGGGTCTAGGGTTTCGAAACCCCCATATCAGGGTTTGGTGGCAAAAGTGGCGTGCGGCGTCACGCGCTGCTGGTCGTGGGCGACGCGAGCAGCGCGCTGTACAGCAGGTTGGCCTCGTGCTGTGCCTTGTGGTTTAGGGCTTGGGTTTTTTTCAGGGTCTAGGGTTTAAAACCCCACATGAGGGTTTGGTGGCAAAAGTGGCGTGCGGCGTCACGCGCTGCTGGTCGTGGGCGACGCAAGCAGCGCGCTGTGCAGCAGGTGGGCCTCGTTCTGTGCGTTGTGGTTTAGGGCTTGAGTTTTTTTCAGGGTCTAGGGTTAAGAAAAAACCACATTAGGGCTTGGTGGCAAAAGTTGCGTGCGGCGCCACGCACAGGCAGGCAGGCAGACAGGCAGGCAGGCACGCACCCCACCCACACACCTGGTGGACGTGGAGGGCGCCGGAGATCTTGGCCATCTGTGGGAAGGGGGGGGAGGGGGGGGTGTAAGTGTGGCAGAGAGCACGGGGGAGGCGGGTGGGCGTGGAGGGGCGCCAGAGATCTTGGCCATCTGTGGGAGGGGGGTGGGGGGTGAGCGTGTGCATGCGGGTGCGTGTGTGCCAGTAATTTCCTTTTCGGCTCTACACAGTCATTTGGCTGTATTCTGGCTTTGGCCTGCAACACAGCTCAACCCATCCAGTGGATTGTTTGACTGACGAGCCCGCCGTACAGAGCTCGTCAAGAGCTTTCAAATGACCTATATCTGAGGGCAAACGGTCAACGGGAGTTCGACTGTCAACGTGGTCAAAGCAAAGCCCGGCTGTGGAAGAGAATATCAAAATTCCTGAAAAGGAAGTCGCTGGTGTGTGCAGCGCGATGGTGAGCACGAGCCCCCTCGCCTCCTAACCAGGCTTCACAGGTCTCACGTACGCACCCGGAGGACCCCGGGGCGTGAGTTAAGGCCTAGACTACACGTCTAGGGGGGCTCTACTAGGAGAGCCCGCAAGGCCACGCAGCGCGCCAGCCTACCAATATGTGTCTTCACTCGCGATCAACACCCCCGTCTTGCCTGCCTGCCTGCCGACCCCGACGCCGACCCCCGAGACCCCCGCTCCGTCCACTGATGGTGCGGTTAATGCAGGCTGCACCCTGCTTCTTGTGCACTCCCCACTAGCAATGAACAGGTTTTGCCTGACTGCACTCCACTCCACTCGCGATCAACACCCCCGTCTTGCCTGCCTGCCTGCCTGCCTACCTGCACTCACTGCAACTCGCCTACCTGCCTGCACTCGATGCAATGCGTGACCAAACGCCTTGCCTGCCTGCCTGCCTGCCCGCCTGCCTGCCTGCCTGCCTGCCTGCCTGCCTACCAGGCCTCCCAACCACCAGGTGAGCATCACAGTCCCCACACCCCCAGCACATGTGCGCGTTCAGACGGCAGGTGTGGGTTCAGGTAGTTAAATCACTCTGGCGACCCTGAAACTTGGCAGGGGTGTAGTTCAGATCCCCACGAAGGCGTAAATAGGTGGGCAGGTGCCGCACTTAGGTGGGCAGGTGGGTGCCGCACATGCATCAGTGAAAATACCCCCTCCTGGATGCAATCTCTGCAAACGTACGAATACAATACCTCCCCCCCCCCAAGCCACCAGAAACACACGCACACACACACACACATACACAGGGTATATGTATAATACGCCAACAAAGGCGCCCGACAGACTGTAAAATCGACCATCCACCCACCCACCCACCCCCACACACCTGCATCAGAGAGAAGATTCCCTCCTGCATGCGTGCGCCACCAGAGGCGCACACGATGATGAGCGCGAGGCCCTGCTGTGTGGCGTACTCCTGTGTGTGTGTGTGTGTGTGTACCGCTTTCTCCGCCGCCTGAAAGCCCCCTCCCGCCACACCTTGGAGCAAATCTCCACTGCCAAGCTACATGCCGCACACCCTCCCACCACTCCTATCATCGTCACGATCAACAAACACCGACTGTTGTTCATTGGATCCCTCGTCCGCCGCCTCCCCACCTACACTCCTCCGCCCCCCACCCCTGCCAACCCCCCTCCCTCTCCCCCCTTGCCTCCCACGCCTCCTCCGATCCCTCCCACGCCCCCTCCGATCCCTCCCAACCCCGCTCCCTCTCCCCCCTTGCCTCCCACGCCTCATCCGATCCCTCCCAACCCCGACGCCTCCTCCGATCCCTCCCACGCCTCCTCCGATCCCTCCCAACCCCCCTCCCTCTCCCTTTTGCCCACCACGCCTCCTTGATCCCCCCCATGCCTCCTCCGATTCCTCCCAACCCCCATCCTTCTCCCCCCTTGCCTCCTCCAACCCCCCCCCTCCCCTTCCCCGCCCGCCGAACCCATGTTCCCAGCCACCGCCGCCCTCTTCATGCACCGAGGACCAGACGTGATACCCTACCAAGGTGGGGTCATCACCTCCTACCGTGAAAATGTCCAAGACATTTTCGACTCCTACGTGTTCAAGACTGCCGTCACAACGCAGTTTGACAAGGCCAAGAAGGAGTACGCCGAGTCCCCACCGGAGTCCCAGCTGAAGACCGTCCCCGAGCTTGCTGTGATACTAGCCCGCAGGCGGCCTCCCGGGTGGCTCACCCTCGCGAGGTTCCCACGCCTGTGGAATGGTATTTGCAGAGAGATGGCAGCCAATGCGGGAGCAGCCAGCCAACAAAGTAGATAATGATGATGATGGTGGTCACAGTCAGAAAGCCTTCAGTCAGCAAGCCTTTAGTTAGATGCCAGTGCCTCAGAGGCAACCCCCCGCCCCCCCCAAACCAAGGATACTATCCACTCGATTCAGGCGCTGGTCGGTCACCCGCTATTCGAAAGACATCCCAGTGCACGGGTCAGACCTCGTAACAATTGCCGGGGTGTACTGCTGTTAGTAGTACAGGCATTGCCGGTGCATGCGGACGGCCTCATGTAACGCTTGGTTGGTTGGTTGGTTGGTTGTGTGTGTGTGCGCACATGCGTGTGCGCGCGCGCGTGTGTGTGTGTGTGTGTGTGTGTGTGATGAGGGCAAGGCCCTGCTGGGTCGCGTACTCCTGTGTGTGTGTGTGTGCGTGCGTGCGTGTGTGTGCGTGTGTGCGTGTGCTGATAAGCGCGAGGCCCTGCTGGGTCGTGTGGGGGTGTTTGGGGAGGGGTGGCGTTCAGGGTTTGGTGGGTGTTTTGGGTTTTAGGTGCCTTAACGGGTGCGCTTGCCACACACACGCCCGCACAGCACACACACACACGCACACACACATGTACGCGCACACACACACACACACACATGTACGCACACACACACACACACACATGTACGCACACACACACACACGCATATACACACACACACGCACACACACACACAAACGCACACACTCACGATCAGCCGCGTCGGCTTCTCCCCCAACACGCCCCCCTTGGACCCGCCTATGAACGCAAACTCCATGACACACACACACACACACACACAAACTCCATGACATACACACAAACATACACACACGCACACACCACACACAATACTCACGATCAGCCGCGTAAGCTTCTCCCCCACCACGCTCCCCATCGACCCGCCCATGAACGCAAACTCCATGACGCCAAGCGCGACGGGGACGCCGTGGAGCAGCCCGGTGCCGCACAGCACGCCGTCCTGTGTGTGTGTGTGTGTGTGTGTTAAAAGGGGGGGCATTGGTGGGGCAGGGTGTGGGGATGGGTGCAAGGGCAGGCAGGGTGTGGCAGGCCCGCCCCCTGGTGACATGTGCGCATGCATACGCACGCACGCATGCACGCACACACGCACAATACACACACACACACCTCAACAGGCCCGTCTTGCCCTGCGACACGCAGGAACGCACACACACACACACAC